>JADRCH010007304.1:537548-590405 GCA_019843965.1 Rhynchomys soricoides
CTCTCTCTCTCTCTCTCTCTCTCTCTCTCTCTCTCTCTCTCTCTCTCCAAAAATATTCTTCATAGTCCAATCCATGTCTGTTACTTCCTCTTGCCTTCACCCTGCCCAGCAGTCTACCTCACTTCCTCTGTGGACTCTGATATTTTCTTTGTTTCTTCCATTCCCATGACTCACTTTTAAAATCTTTTTCAGGTCTTTTCTTTCTCCAAAACTGTGTGTGTGTCTGTCAATTCTCTTTAGCCCTCAGACCACTAAAAATCTTTCTAAATCCGATGACCAAAACAAACACCACCTTACTAGACCCTTTGTTCCACACTCTTCCTGGAAACCTCTCTCTCCTCATTTTCAGGCTCTAAAGCATCATAATGCCATTCTACCTCCCAAGACTTTTACTTTCTAAGCAGCCTTTTCTATTTTTTTGTTGTTATGACTCTTTCATAGAAATTTACCACAATGTCCTACATTTGCTGTTTAGGTCAGAATGATGGCAACTCCATATGGTTCCTATTATCCAGTTACCTGACCAAAAGGTCTGGCTCTTAATGTAATTAGCATTTTGTAAATTCACGCTTACATCAATATGCATAAGATTAACTTTTTGTTGCTAGAGGAAAGGGTTATAATTGAAATGCCACTATGTTGTGGTGACAATGTATCCATCACTATTCATTTTCTCATCTGTAAGTCCAGTGAGGCAAATCAAAGACCTACTTGCTAAGGCCTCACAAGATACATAGAAGGATTAGAACTAGCAAGAAGTTTGAAACTTTTCCATGTGAGTTAGTAAGTGGCAGGGAATCCTTTCTTCTGGTGTTTACATATCACACATTAAGGTGGTTGCTTGGGGCACTGGAAATAAATGAAAAGAGAAATGAATGAATAAATGAGTGAATGAATAAATGTACAGATGAACAAATAAATAGATAAATAAATAAATAAATGTATATTAGAATGGAAGGAGCAAGAATTAGGTATGAAAACTTGGTGCCTATATCTACTGTTTTTCACTAGACCTCAGACCTTAAGAAAGATATTTTACTTCTCTGTACCTTCCCTGGCAGTGAGCAAATGAAGAGCTTGGTCAAATGATAGGTTAAAAGTCCATTCCCTCTTCAGCATCCCATGGCTTAATTATCAGTGGTAGAAAGGAGGAGACTTAGCATCTTTCAGTGTAATTGATTTTTTTGTAATTACTCTGATTTTCTTCCCTTCCATTGTTTTAACATAGCAAAGCCCCAAACTGGTTTTAACCTGATATCTGCTTTGCTATCCCAGCAGCTAAGTATTGCCAAAGATTTTCTTAATGATAAATTTTCATTTATGTTTTGAGAATATCAGAGATTCATATACCACATTTTGATAATATTCATGCCCCCCTGAACTCTGCCAATATATCCTACTCTCAACTTCAGGCTTATGTATTATTACCTGCTGTTTCTGTGAAAGTTACCCAAGTGCTAAACAATTGTCTAGGTGATGTTCAGGGCTGCATGGAGAATAATTCTGGAAGCCAGTATCCTACAAAAAAAAAATCATTCATTCTATCAAGGATCACAGATAAATGGGCTTATTGTAGCTAAACATTATTAAACTATAATCTCAAATATCAAATAACCCCTCAACACTGCCTGAGAATCAGGGTTTCTTTTATTGGGTTATGGCATAAGCCTAACTTCCAGATCTGACTGGTTTCCAGCTTTCCCTTGCCCCTAAGCCTCCCACATGCATTCACCCATCCCTTACAGAATGACCTATAAAACTTAGCTGGAAGAGAACACATTGCAGATGCAAACTTAGACATATCACGAAGATTAAATGTAGCAATTTAACAGTGACTATTTTCTGTGCCCTTTCTCTTGACTAAGACAACAGCAATATAAACCTTCCTGAATCAAAACGTAACCTGTCCACTTGGGCTCTACATTCCATTCTCTATCACTTTCTCCAAAATTGCACAACCTCAGATTAGCTCCTCATTTATTTATGCATCACCAACTTCCCCTCTATCATGGGTCATTCTTGCCAGCATGGAAAAGGTAGGGTAGTGCTTACCTCTCTAGTTCCTAACCAAGGCCCCCATTTCCCTTCCGTTTCTATCACTCATCACTCAGTTATCCATGTAACCAGATTAAGAAATGAATTTGTTTCCCTCCTATAACAAATACTCCTAGAACAAATTGAAGTGTAATATTTTTCCTGCAATATGAATCTTCTTATTCTATTTCCTCCTGGGTTTCAATCGTACCTCTCTGACCTTTCAATCTCCTCATCTTTCTTCTTTTCTGCTTGACCTAAATTAAAGAGAAAGTCAAAGCTCTATGTTAAGCATTCTTCTTTATGTTATAATCTTTCTCTAGGTCATGTCCTCTAGTCCAATTTCCTTGAATATTATCCATATTCAGACTACTTCTAAATTCATGGCCCAGACTTGCCTTCTCTTCTGGGTTACATACAAATCTGGCTGATCCTCCCTACACAGAATTTTACATACATCTCAGACATAATACAAAGTGATTGTATGTGTCCCTGGAAGTTTCCTTCCACACAAACTTAACCTTCTGAGTAAATGGTACCAGTTATTGAAACCAGAAATCCACAAGTCACTTCTTATCGTTCACAGCTCCTGTACTCCTCACATCTAATGTTAGTAAATCCTACCATTTCTACCTCCCAAACACATCAATTTGTCTTCTTTCTTTCTTTTTGGCAATCAGGTATTCTATTGGGTTTGTCTATGAAACTCTTACTCTACCTTATGTATTACATAACATCAAAAGTGTTTGAAGCCATATGGTAGATAAAATTGTTACTTAATATTCTCCCATGGACCCATACATTACTTAAATATACTTTATTTAGTGTGGCCTATAAGAGACTAAATCATATGCCATACTTTTCCCCATCTTCCTTCCTCCTTTTCCTCTTCCTCCTCTTCTCTTTTTCTCTCACACATACTCTCTATCTCCATCTCCACCTCTATCTCTATCATCTTTATTTCTCTATCTCTTTCTCTCATTTACTTGGTTTAGTTTAGATTTTTAAAAATTCATTCTTTCCCTGGTTCAAGGCCTAGTGCACTGTTTAGAAAGTTCACCTCTATCCTCACTTCCAATGTTTGTCTTACTATCTCCTTTCTTTCTTAGGTCTCATGCCTTTTAGTCTTTTTGTGACCACCTCTGGCAAAATATCCTTCTTTCACCATGCATATATAGTGGATTTCTATTTTGAGTATTTGCTACACTCCTAGTAAGTAGCTCAAACTTCTTCTGTAGGTCACTTTCTTTGTTTCAGGAATTCACATGCCAGAAGAATGTTGATGCCAGAAAGTACATATATAGGAGATGGGCAGCTTGGTCTTCATGTGGGTTCCAACCAACTTGAATGGGGGCTATCCCAAAAGCTGTTGCCTGTATGTGGAATATGTTCTTCTATCTGGGTTGCCTGTGTGGCCTCAGTGGGAGAGGAAGTGCCTAGCCTCACAGAGACTTGATGTGCCAGGATGGAAGGATATCCAGGGGGTTCCCACCTGCTCAGAGCTAAAGGAAAGGAGAGATGGGGAAAGGATTGTGAGAGGTAAGGTGACTGGGAGGGGGCAGTGAGTGGGATGTAAAGTTGAATAAGTAAAAAATAATAATAATAGATTAAAAGGAAAAAATAAAATTAAAACAAGAAAAAGGAAAAACCAGGAAATTAAAAAACTTTCATTTTACATACAAGGACTAGAACTGTTGATGATTGAGATTGTACCATCCACAGGAATTAAAAATGAAAAGAAAAACAAAGTAAGATTTCCAAGGGTTGGATATTACCTCTATTTCCCAAATAAGTGTTTGGAAATGTGCATATCTATGTGTCACAGTCACGTTCTAAATACAACAGGGCAATTGAAAACATGGATTAACTTTCTAAATGGCTCCTGAGAGACTGTACTCAATCACATTAAGTTTCAGAATCTGGAAGAAGCCAATTAGGCTTAATATGGATAAAGCCTCTCAGCACTTTGATTTTTTTCCTAAAGTAGTATTTGATCAGTTGTTCTTTTTCAAATATTTTTCCATTTAGATCCAAATCATGGCTATCAGTGAAGAAGAAAATATGACTCAAATTTCAGAAATTATTCTTTTGGGTTTTGGGGATCTCCATGGCTTTCAGTTTCTTCTTTTTGGGCTATTTCTAGCCATTTATGTGATGACTCTCTTGGGTAACATTGTAATTCTCACCGTGGTATCAGCTGATTGCTCTCTTCACACACCCATGTATTTCTTTCTTGGCCACTTCTCCTTCTTAGAGATCGGCTACACCACAACAATTGAGCCCATAATGCTGAGGACATTGTTATCAGCTCATGTGCCTATCTCCTTTCCAGCCTGTGCTTGTCAGTTTTATTTCTTTGCTTCTCTGGTGGCAACAGAATGCTTCTTCCTTGCTGTAATGTCTTATGATAGATACATAGCCATCTGTGACCCACTACACTACTCCAGTATCATGAACTCCTGGGATTGTTTCCAGCTAGCAGTGGCCTCTTGGTTAGCTGGATTTCTGGCACCTATCCTGCTTATGATCTTCATTTTTCGCTTAACATTTTGTTCTTCCAATGAGATTGACCACTTCTTCTGTGATTTGAAGCCCATCATGAAACTGGCCTGCACTAATACTCAAGTAGCTGAAATGACTTCTTTTATATGTACCTCGTTATTCGCTCTTGGTCCCTTCCTACTGACCTTGACTTCCTATATTCACATCATTTGTAGCATTCTGAGGATCCCTTCTACCACAGGGAAACAGAGGGCTTTTTCCACCTGTTCCTCCCACCTAATAGTGGTCAGTCTCTATTATGGGACTCTAGGCATTGTCTATGGCTTCCCATCAATGCCTCAGTATGAACGTGTATTGAAGTTGCTTTCTCTTCTGTATACCGTGTTTACCCCTGCTGCCAACCCTATCATTTACACCCTAAGGAACAAGGATGTGAAGGTAGCACTGAGAAAATTGACACGATGACATACATACCTGGTCAAAGAAGGTTGAAACATTGTAAGGGCTCATGACACATACTGAAAATGTTAACAAATTGCAAATGTCCATAGTATTCACCTAGACAGTCTTGAAGCAATAATTTGAGTTTGAGCCCATAGTTTGCCTAGCACCAAACTCACTGTTTATATTAACTGAGGAAAATTCACAACCCAGAAGTGTCCATGACAATTTTCTTGGACAATGGAAGACAACCCTTTTTTTCTTAGGAGAACATTTCTTAGGACAACTTTTCCACTAGTTCACTTTGCTTAGGAGAACATTGGATGAGAGAGGAGATAAAGGAAAAGACAAGGGAATGTAATTGAAATCTGAGTGTTCCTCTCCAAAGTCATGATAAAAGTGAAAGAGGTAAAAATATTGAAGAATTAAATTTTCAGCTCAGGAATATTCACATAACACGGCTGGTTCTATGATTTAAAGACATCCACACATAAGAATATAATACATCCATAAGTAAAAAAAAAAATAAGCAGCAGTTGAAACCTAGACAGCTCTGTGTGCTTATAGAGAGAGAGATCTCTACAATATAGTCTGTACAAAGTATAGAACATGCCATCTCATGTTTGCAGTGGGAACCTATTTGAACATAGACATAAGACCACTTCTCTTTTAAAAACAAGTTACAGAGTCCTTCTCACCCACTTAGACTTCAGCTACAGTGTATTACCTGACAAAAATATCAAATATCAATGTAATCATAAACATCTATTATAACTGTAAACTCTGGGCCCAAAAACTCAGTTTTGTGTGAACCTCTCTTGTGAATTTTTCATTATGTACACTGATCCATAATTTACAGCACATCAGACACAACCTGTATCCATTTAATGTTTGCTCAGCTAAGCCAAGACGGGGAAGAATCAAGTGTCCTCACCTCCTCTGAACAGAACTGGTCTCTGTTGAGGAGCTCATTGATTCCTGAGAATTCCTTCCTTAACTCTGGATGGTAGCTTGCACTAGGGGGAAAGAAGTATGGTGAAGAAAGGGAGTGGGAGATATGTCCACGTGGAAAAGATAAGCCATCTCTTCCATGACAGAATAGCTCCCATCTGCCAATGAGAAGGCAGCACATCCATGCAGCACAGTAATTATAGCTAATTGGATTTTTTCTTTTTTAATACCTGAGCCAGGTCCCTATTGAGAGAGATCAGGAAAAGGAATCTATTAAAGGCAAGGTATTTTCTGCATCTTATTTCATTAAAAGTACTTAAGGAGGCAGATTACTTTCTTATAAGAACTGAAGTTCAAAATGGCATTCTGTAAGTTTAGGGGCTTAACCCTTGAGGGAAATTATCAGAAAAAATATTAATTAAGATATAAGACAATGCCTTGAACAAGGGGAACTACTTTTACATGGGTCACACTTTGGCTGATATGAAGCCAGGCATCTGGATAACAATGAAAATTTAGATAACTCTTCTCTTTTAGAAGAATTGTATATGCTACATTTTAGGTTACCCAGTTGTTCCTTGCTATGTAGAAGAATTATAGTATTTAGTAATGCTTTTAAAAGTTGAGTTACTACATACACTCACTTTTGGCAAATGGCTCTATGACTCTAAGTAAGTAACTTAGCTTATCTGATCTTCAAATCTCTCATATGTAAAATGGAAATACTAGTGGCATCTCCCAAGGCTTCTGAGAGCATTAAAAGATATGATGCATAAAATCCCTGACTTGTGACAGGTATTTGATATATGTTAATTATTATTTGAATAGTTATCGCCATTATCATTTGTAGATGTCATCAGTCCCTCCCTTGATATAGTAAAGTAGTATGAGTCAGGACCTTATCTAAATCACAGTGAAGGGGCTTAAAATCAAATGCTAGAAAAATAGGAGACAAGTTTCTGAGGTATCTGTTTTACTTGCTTCTTTGTTTACTATACTTTCTGGCAAGGGAAAAATGCTTTGAAACAATGTGTTTCACATATTAATTGACAGAAAGACTTTGCAGAAACTTTGGGCCCTGGTGCTTCTAATGGCTGCTCCAGTGCTGTCATCACTCTGGCTCAACCTCACTATTTCTGCAGAAACCACATTTTCTCCTCTTTACTAACTCATACTTTTTTTTTCCCCATGGGGGGGAAAAACTGATCACCCTTCTGACAGTGAGTAGTGTTGAAATAAACAAAGTTTGGGCTTAATTAGAGAAGAGGGGCTAATGAACAGAGACCTATTCAATAGTCACAATGTTTGGCCCCTATCTACCAGTCAAACCTTATCTTGTTTCACTGTTTTCTCTGCGTGTGCTCTGTCCACACTGGAACGTTAATTCCATTTCTTGAATTTTCAAGCTCTTTTTTTGTCTAAGAATTTTTTGCATTTTGTATTTCTTCTGCTTAGAATACTCTTTTCAAGACCTGGATATAATTAGTAGGTGTTTCCCAGCACTCCTTTAAATTTCCTATCAGCGACATATTTCCTGATGACCTCACTTAGGTTGACTCCCCTGTAAATACCAATACCTACCACCACTTAGGATAGACTTCAAAGTCATTATAAAAATTGTCTAGTAAACTGATCATTATGAAATAATTTGTCTATTTATATGTTTTATGTTTATCTCTTGGAACTTCTGTGCCTGTCCCAATGTAAGTTCTCAAAATATATTAGGAAAAAATGGCTTTGGATTTTTTTTTTTAATACCTACTGAGTCACTGGATGGATAGTCAGTGGTTTCGATTTGACAGATGAGCAACGCAGGTGAATCTGAAACATGCTCACAAGCTCATTACTTGTCTTACTATAAACAGAATTAATGTCTTCCCTTTTGAATCTCACATTGTTTCTACTTGGAACAATGTGGCATGGCATAAACACCAACAAATGATATTCTGGGTACAGAAGTAGCTTTCAGAAGAGAGGGAGTAACTTCCACATGTGGGCCATAGAAAGTATTCCTCTTCACTACAAACGTTCCTTCATAGCACTAAAACACCTTATCAGAGTATTTATAAGAAGTTTGACTACCCCAAGGTCCCCAGAACTGAGGTCACACTGAGAGGCCTCTCAGAGATTCTTTTTTACCATTACCCTTTCTTGTCCTTCCATGTTGGTGATTATTAGTTAATGGTCTCTGGGGAGATAGAAATGATTTCCATATGAGATCTATAAGGTCCAACTAACATAATGAATCCTTTGATCCTCTTTCTATAGGGAAATAGGATCTAAAGGATGCAATGCCTTTCACTGAGTATGACTACTTGACAGACGCCAGCATGAACAGTCAATTATGAAATGCAGATGTTACTAGATGATTCTTCCTCTTTGTTGTCAAGACCCTGCCAGTCATACAACTTTCTTAAATGAAGTCCCAGACATGGGACAGACATAAGCCACTCCGACTGTGACCTGCCCCGATTTCTGATCCACAGAGTCCATGAACATAAGTCAGTTGTTGTTTCTAATACACTGATTTGATAGAAGTGGGTTTTATGAAGCAATGATGACCAAAAGAGAAACCATGAAATCCACAGTATTTCAGAGACACCAAATAAGTTCTGAAATTTAAGCTGGAAGGGAAAACAAGCTTCTTGATTGTCAGCAGATTTTTTTAACTATATGATTTTGTATTTCATGCACTTAATTCAAACCTTGTCTCATGGAAGCAAAGCTTCCCCGAACCTCTCACACAGAGGTGAATTCATCTTTCATCCGAGCTGCTTCCACTGCTTGGAAGATATGCTCTGTTGGCTCCCTTGTGCACATATTAATTTACATTCTCCTTCGCTTTCTAAAATATCTTGCCTATACTATTTGTACCCTCAGGGTCTTACATTGAAGGCTCAGTGAATACATTTTTGGTGATTAAGTGAACATTCTCCCTTTCAAATACCAAGTACCAGCAATGCCTGGTCCTGCTTAGCTTCTGAGCAAAGACAATATCAGGCACATTCAGGGTGGCCATAGACAAAATGAATGTTTCTGATGATCATTTTCATCTGGTCTGGCTTTGGTCTCTTCTAAATGCCAGGATTCAGTGTGTTCCAGGTCGGCACCAACCTCCTCTAACAAATATGGAATATAGATGAGGGTCTGAGCCATCTGTGCTGTTCTGTTTGATTTAAGGTCATCTGTGGCTTTGCCATCCAGATTTCACCACTAGCTTTTCATACATTCATTTCCTGCAGTTCTACTTCCTACAGAAGTAAACACATGGAGGGACAGGCACAGTAATGAGGGAACCAAGGCTACAGCTAAAAGCAACCATAGCCACAGTAATACAAATGCATCTAACGGTAAATGAAATTTTGCTCGATTCCAGGCAATGTGGTAATGTTTTACAGACACGATTCCACGAAACCCTCACTAATAGTCCTGCAAAATAGGAACTGTTTATTACCATTTTACAGATGATGAAGTTGAGGTTCAGAGAAGGTAAATACCAAGATTTCATGGGCTGCAATTTGTGAGGTACAGGTCTAGCTATAAGACTCTACAGCTCATCTACTGACAGGTATTCCCATGGATATGTTGGCTTCCTTGGGATTTTTTAGACTACTTTAACGGCAAAATTAAAGCAACACAAGCTTGGAATTCCGAGGTATTTCAGTCAGTGTCTTTAGGGTGGGGGCATGCTTTGAGGCTTAGGCTGAAGTAGGAATTTCCTTTTAATGATACTCTATCCCCTTAGGGACATCTGTGAAGGTGACTTAGTCATTTCGTGGGATCAAGGGTAGGAGGAGGAAGCGTGCATAATGAATTTGCCCAGTTTTCCTCCTATTTCCTGAACCACCCGCCATTGGAGTTCTGAATATTGAGATTCAGAGTTCATTTATTCCCCCGTTTTACTACAACTGTCAAAGACCTTCCTTCTGACTCCTTCTGAAAGCCTTCTGGAAAGGATGGGAGTATCCCCTGGATGCTGGCAGAAGACAGTATTAGAACACTTCAGACAAGGGGCCTTTTGAGTGGCAGTTAGAAGTAGATATTGGACAATGAGACCCCCCCCTCGGGTTCTTTGTGCTCTAGCAAACAAGTGCTAGATGAAGATGATGATCAATGCCAACTCATTCACTGTACTGCAGATGAGGAAAACACTAAGGATGACAAACAGGAAAGAAAGTAAGAATTTGGTTTAACTGTTTGGAAGTAATTCTAATTACAGACATTTATATGAACTGTTTACAATTTATGCCTAATCACCACCCAGCACAATAACAATTATGCATATCATTAAATATGTGTCAGATCAATTTTGTTGTAAATTTTTAGTATAACAGCGTGTGTATGCACTGTCTTTATAATTTGTTGCTCAGATTGCTCACAACTTAGAATAAAATGAGACAGAACATTGGCTGGGGGGCCCGGGAGTGGGAAAGTTGCAGAGGCAGAGGCGGCTGCCTTGGGTTGAATATTTACTATGGGTAGTGCACAAAGTGGATAATCAACAAATGCATAAATCCCAGCAGCTTAGCTTCACCGGAGCCCTGCAGGCAGCTCCACAATCTTTTATTCATTTCCTGTTGATTCTTTGGATGTATTCATGCCCACAGCATGTCCCAAACCTTTTCTGGTCTCTTTGCCCTCCCAACATACCTCTTCTCTCTTGACTCTAGCTTGGTGAGTTAAGTATGACTTCATTCCAGCCTTTGGGTAGTATATCTGGCTAACAATTTGCCAGTATGCCTTCCACTTTTCTTTGAAGTTTCAGTTCTCTCTTCCGGAAGGTCTTAGACCTGTAAGCATTTTATTTTCCTCCTACCTTCACAGAGCCTGGTTGCTTGTTCTAGTATTTTACTGTGCCTTCAGTTTCTTTCTAGTTTTGTTTTGGTTTTTTTTTCATGCACATAATGGACATTCCTTAAATCTTTGTTTCCTTTTGATATACATAGGCCACAATGGAATTACACACACACACACACACACACACACACACACACACACACAAACACACACCACATCCCACATACTACATATACAAACATACATACCACACACATATACACACAGACAAACCATCCACACACACACACATACTGCACATATACACATACTCCACATCCCTCACATACTCCACAGGAACACACACACATAGCACACATACACACAGACAAACCATCCACACACACACACATACTGCACATATACACATACTCCACATCCCTCACATACTCCACAGGAACACACACACACATACACAAAAGAGAGAATTTCTGCTATTATTTCAACTATTCCCATTTTCTCATCTTTATCTGTTAACCTTGTACTTATTACATATCTTTCATATCCAATTATATTCAAAATTCATTTAATGCAAGGTGGTTTTATAGGTTTAAAATTGTTTCTTAGTCCAAATTAAAACATTCAATAAACATTCAAAGATCATCAATCGCAGATCCTCTCAAAGATAATTTCCTTGTAGAGGGATGAAAATGCTCATCACTTTCTGCCCCTCCATCACTATTTTAGAGACCCTGAGAAGGTGAGAGGCAGGATAAATAAAAGGTATGTAACTTGCATGTAAGTTAACAAAATTGAACTTCCATCAAGGTCTGCCACTGAGTAAGAGAACTATGACAATTGAGGTCTACTTTCTGAGGCCCAAATGACCTCAGACTTTCATAAAACATGAAGATATGATAAAGCTTATCTTGTACAAGTGCTGTAAAGACAAATTATCATGCAGATGAGAGTAGTAATGATTTTTTCTAAGCGGAAATTTTCAGGTACTGTAGCTCATGCATGCAGATTTGTTCCACCTACTATAGCTCTAGTGAGTCACAATTTCAATTACTTCAAGCCTTACTTATTCTCTAGTTACGTCTCTCCCTCTTAAGTCTATATCAGTGGTTTTCATTCCTAGGAGACAAAACTGCCTCTTAATAACAAGAATTTTGTGACTCACCAATTTTCTATCCTCAAATGAAGTTCATAGATAATATGCCCTACCTCCATACATAATTTAGATAGAATCAATACAGTGACCTAACAGAAATATAAATGAGAAATGAAGGGAAGACAATTTATAATAAAATGATACACATTTCAATATACAAATGCAGGGACACGACCACATCAGACAGTATAATGAAATATATGTTGGCACCAACTTACAATAAATAGGTTTTTATAAAAAGGATTGCAAGTCATTACATGTAAGAAAGAATAATATAAAAGTCAAAGATACAAAAAAACCAGTGGTATAAAAGATGCAGTAACATTAATGCCAGTCTCAAGTAATTATCAACTCTTTGAAAAAAATCAGTATTATTAAAGCTCACTGCAAGATTATAAAGCTTTGTGTGCTATATGAAATTTCATAGTATGGTTCTATGTTGTTTAGGACAAGGAGAGTCACTAGTCCCCATATTCTGAGTGTCAGTAGCACCAACTAAACATGGTGATAACCAATATGTCTCCATAACTTTTCAAACATCTTCTACTGGACAATATTGCTGTCCTTGAGGATTGGTACTCTAGTTCATGTTCAGAAAGGAAAAGGCTAATTTGGCCAATATCAACTACATGTTCTAGGATGTGGGACTCTCCATTAGGTAGAGTTCCCTGTCTCTATGTTGTTTCTGGTAGCAATAATCTCTGGACTATGCCACATGATGTTGAGATCCTGACAGTGATAATAACCAAAGACAACTTTCTTCCCCTGCATGCCCTCTAGATTTTCTCCCTCCTGAATAACTGTCATGAGTTCAGAATTTCAGTCACCACAACCTTTACCTATTACCTAGTTTCATCATTCATCCTTATTTCTAGATAAGTAGCCTCATTCCTATAAGACTTAATAGTCCCTCTTAATAACAAATATGTTACCCTTCACTATCCTTAAATGCAGCTCATTGATAATATACCCTATAGTATCTTGTTTATTCTGAACATGGTTGGTCATAGAGTAGTTTGATTTTCAACAGATATAGGTCAACCCATATCTCTATCCATATCTCTATAACAACATGTTGTCTGATGCTGTGTCAATAGCTACCACCTTCGTGTTCCTTCCTTTCTGGTCATTGAGCCACTAAGCCTTTGTCATCCATCTAAGAACTATTTCGTGGATTATGTGTTCTCTTCTCCCATGATCAACTTTAAGTTACAATTTTAAATAATACTTTAAAAAATTAACCAGTATAAACTCCCTTCCTGTGCCCATCTCCCCTGCCTGCTGATTCTTCTGGGGTACCCCCAGCTGTCATGAATCTCCTGCTATCTCCTGTGGACCTCCATTATCCTGTCACCTCTTTGCCCACCTTCATCAGAACTACTGATCAGGAGGAAACATACAGGTTAGCTTCCCTTCTGGTACATAACTTCCCTGCCCACTGAGTCCTCTGGGGTTTCTCCAGCTGACATGAGACTCCTACTATCACCTGTGTACCCCCATTCTCCTGCCACCTCTCAACCCACCTTCCTAAGACCTGTTGATCCAGAACCATACAGCCCAAGTATAACCATCAGAAGCCCACCACACAAGGATCACTGAGGTTAGGCCACCTCCAAGTAGCTATTACAACTACCAACTATAGCCTTCCAGATGCTAAAGGCCTTTGTATGAACACAGTCACCAAAAGTCAAGGCAGTATGACACCTTCAGAGTACAGCTACTCCACTACATCAAGCCCTGGATATCCTAACACAACCCAAGCAAAAGGGAATGACCTTAAAATACTCAAGCTTATAAAAATGGTAGATGCCTTTTAAAAAGACATAAATAAATCACTTACAGGAAAATACAATCAAACAGGTAGAGGCCTATGAAGTGGAAACAAATCCCTTAAAGAAATACTGGGTCTTATTCATTCTTATTATTCATTCTTATTGGTATAAGATGGAATTTCAGGGTTGTTTTGATTTGCATTTCCCTGATGACTAAAGATACGGAACATTTCTTTAAGTGCTTCATGACCATTCAAGTTTCCTGTGTTGAGAATTCTCTGTTTGGCTCTGGACACCATTTTTTTTCTATTTTTTTTTGATACTTTATTTACATTTCAAATGTTTCCCCCTTTCCAGATCTCCCCTTTGGAACCTCCCTATTCCCTTCCCCTCCCCCTGCCTCTATGGGGGTTTCCCCCCAGTCACCCACCCACACACCCACTCTCGTCTTCCCTCCTTGGCATTCTCCTATACTGGGGGATCCAACATTCTCAGGCCCAAGGGCCTCTCCTCTGCCTGATGGCTAACAAGACCCTCCTCTGCCACATATGTGGCCAGCATCATGGGTCCCTCCATGTGTATTCTTTGGCTAGTGATCCAGTCTCTGGGAGCATCGGGAGGTTTGGCCAGTGGACACTTCTGGACACCATTTATTTAGGTTATTTGGATTTTTGGAGTCTAACTTCTTAAGTTCTTTGTGTATTTTGAATATTAGCCTTCTATTGGACATAGGGTTAAGTGAAGATCTTTTCCCAATCCGTAGGCTGCTATTTTGTCTTAAGGTAGTCTCCTGTGCCTTACAGAAGCTTTTCAGTTTCAAGAGATCCCATTTTTCAATTCTATTAAAGCCTGAGTCACTGGAGTTCTGTTTAGGAAATTTCCCCCTGTGCCAATGAGTTCAAGGCTCTTTCCCATTTTCTCTTCTAATAGATTCAGTGTATCTGGTGTTGTGTTGAGGTCCTTGATCCACTTGGACTTGAGCTTTGTGCAGGATGATAAATATGGATCAATTTTCATTCTTATACATGCTGACTACCAGTTAGAGCAGCACCATTTAGTAAAGATACTTTGTTTTTTTCCATTGTATGGACCAGAAAAAAATCCTCCTGTCACATAATAATCAAAATACAAAATCTACCATATAAACAATTTAAAAGAAAAAAAAAATCACATGATTATCTCATTAGATGCTGTAAAAGCCTTTGAAAAAAATCTAACACCCCTTCATTTTAAAAGCCTTAGAAAGATCAGAGATATATATGTAAACAGAATAAAAGAAATATACAGCAAGCCAGTAGCCATATCATTAAATGGAGAGAAACTTGAAGCAATTCCACTAACATCAGGGACATGACAAGGCTGCCCACTCTCTCCCTTTCTATTCAATATAGTACTTGAAGTTCTAGCTAGAGCAATTAGACAACTAAAGGAGATCAAAGGGATACAAATTGGAAAGGAAGAATTGAAAGTATAGCTATTTGTGGATGATATGGTAGTATAACATAAGCGATCCCCAAAATTCTATCAGAGAACTCCTAAACCTGATAAACACCTTCAGCAAAGTGGCTGGATACAAAATTAACTCAAAGAAATCAGTGGCCTTGCTTTATACAAATGATAAATGGAATGAGATTGAAATTAGGGAAGCAATAGACATAAACAATATAAAATATCTTGGTGTGTCTCTAACCAAACAAATGAAAGAATTTCATGACAAGAACTTCAAGCCCCTGAAGAAAGAAATTGAGAAATATAACAGAAGTCAGAAACATCTCCCATGCTCATGGATTGGTAGGATTAACACAGTGAAAATGGCCATCTTTCCAAAGGCAATTTACAGATTCAATGCAATTCCCATCAAAATTCCAACACAACTTTTTACAGACATTGAAAAAGACAATATCAACTTCATTTGGAAAAACAAAAAAACCCAGGATAGCTAAAACAATCCTGAACAATAAAAGAACTTCTGGAGGAATCACCATCCCTGACCTCATGCTGTATGTACTACAGAGTAAGAGTAATTAAAACCGCATGGTATTGGTATAGAGACATTGGTTGATCAATGGAATAGCATTGAAGATCCAAAAATAAACCCATACACCTATGGACATTTGATTTTTGAAAAAGAAGCCAAAACCATACAGTGGAAAAAAGAAAGCATTTTTGACAAATGGTGCTGGTCTAACTGGCAGTCTGCATGTAGAAGAATGCAAATTAATCACCCTGCACAAACTCAATGTCAAGTGGATCAAAAACATTAACATAAAACCAGGTATACTAAACTTAATAGAACAGAAACTGGGAAATAGCCTTCCACTCATTGGTACAGGCAATAACTTCCTGAAAAGAACACCAATAGCTCAGGCTCTAAGATCAAGAATTGATAAATGGGACCTTTTGCAACTGAAATGCTTCTGTAAGGCAAGGGGCACTGTCAATAGGACAAAACTGGGAAAAGATCTTCACTTACCCTATATCTCACAGTGGGCTAATATCCAAAACATATAAAGAACTCAAGAAGTTAAACACCAACAACCCAAATAACCTATTAAAAATGGGGTACAGAGATAAACAGAAAATTCTCAACAGAGGAATCTCAAATGTCCTGCAAGCACTTAAAGAAATGTTCAAGGTCTATAGTCATCAGGGAAATGCACATCAAAATGACCCTGAGAGTCCATCTTACATATAGTGTAAGCACATGGCAGCAAATGCTGATAGGGATATGGAACAAGAGGAACACGCCTCCATTGCTGGTGGGAGTACAAACGTGCACAACCATTTTTTAGAAATCAGTTTGCTGCTTTCTCAGAAAACTGGGAACAGTTCTCCTCCATTACAATACAGTTATACCACTCCTGTACAAATACCCAAAAGATGCCCCACTATACCATAGGGGCACTTGCTCAAGTATGTTTATAACAGCTTTATTTTTAATAACTAGAAAGTAGAAACAACCTAGATGTTCCTCAGCTGAAGAATTAATAAAGAAAATGTGATACATCTGCACAATAAAATGCTATTCAGCTATTAAAAGAATGAATTTTGCAAGCAAATGCATGAAACTTGAGAATATCATTCAGTGTGAGGTAACTCAGATCACAAATGTCATAACCAGAGATGTACAGTATGTTCTTACTTATAAATGGATATTAGCCATAAAATACAGGAAGCTCAAGCTAAACTCTATAGACACAAAGAAAATAAACAAGAAAGAGGGACCAAGTAAGGATGATTTAATCTCAGTCAGAAGTGGAAATAAAATAGTTGTAGGAGTCAGATGGAGGGAGGGATCTGGGTGGGAGAGGGGACAAGGAGGGTCATGGGGAGGGTTCAGGATCAGGAGTTGGGAGAGAAAAGAGAGATACCCAGATAGCCATATGCATGAATGGAAATCTGCAGTTGGCTTGGGGGAGAGGAGCATCTCAAGGAGGTGCCAGAGACCTGGGATAAGGTAGGCTTTCAAGAATCAATGGGGGCAAACTTATTTGACACTCACAGCAGTGGGAATATGAAACCTGAAGAGGCCATCTCTTATAGCCAGGCAGGAACCCCAATGGAGCTATAGGGCCGCCAACTTACCCACAAAACTTTCTACCCAAAATTTATCCTGCTTATAAAGAATGCAGGGATGGGGGAAATGGAACAGAGACTGAGGGGATGGCCAACTAATAACCAGCCCAACTAGCTTCCTATCCCAGAGGCAAGCACCAATCCCTGATACTACTAATGATATTCTGTTATACTTGCACACAACAGTCTAGTATGGCTGTCTTCTGAGGGGCTCCATCCAGCAGCTGACTCAGACAGATGCAGATGCCCACAGCCAAACAGTGAATGGAGCTTGGAGACTCTTAAGAAAGTCTAGCGGAAGGATTGAGGGCCCCGAAGGGGATAGGAACTCCGCAGGATAATCAACAGAGTCAACTAACCTGGACCCTTGGGGGCTCTCAAATCCTGAACCACCAACCAACAGCATACACAGGCTGGACCTAAACACCCCCTACCCCCTGCATGTACATGTAGCAGATGTATAGTGCAGTCTTCACGTGGATCTCAAAACAACTGGAGCAGGGGCTATCCCTAAAGCTGTTGCCTGTCTGTGCAATCTGTTCCCCTAACTTGGCTGTCTTGTCTGCCTTCAGTGAGAAGAAGTTCCTTGCAGAGACTTGATGTGTCAGGGTAGGGGGATATCCATGGGGGAGGCTCCATTCTTTCAGAAGAGAAGGGGAGGGGGAGGGGGAGGCATTTGGGGAGGTACAACTGGGAGTGGGGAGAGCAACTGAGATGTAGAGTGAATAAATAATAAAAAAATTGACCTGTATTTATGCTTTTCCAATATGCATGTCTGTGTCCGTAATGCATCCTGAGTGCTCAGGGAAGCCAAAACAGAAAGTATCAGATCCCTTAGAACTAGAGCTGTGCGCAAGTATGTGGATGCTGAGAATCAAACTCAGGTTCTCTGGAAGAACACTATGTCCTCCTATCCTCTGACCCGTCTCTCCAGCCCAAGTAACAATTTTGATTAACGTTATTTTGATGTTGAACTACCCAAAATGTCCATGCTAAAAATAATGGTACTGAGCATTAGTTTTTTTGATGTTTCATAGATATTATTGAATTTAAACCACATGGCAGGTGTGTTACTTCCTATTTTTAGACATATGTTTGTAATTCTAATGGGAAAAGTTTGAACTATTTCCAATACGTATTTGTAAATACAGAAGCAAAAGGTACCTCCATCTCAGTAACATAAGAGACTGAGGCATTAAGACCACAAATCTAAGGCCAGCCTAAGCCACACAGAATGTTCAAGGCATCTGTGGGCTACATTGTAAGAATTTTCCTCAAAATATTAAAAGAAAAACAATTACATCATGAGCAGTTTCAAGGCCTCAATTTTAATATTACCATTTTACTATAATTGTCTTATCAAATATCCATCAGATCAAGCATCCTTTTCAACATCCATCAATTCATCATATGTGTTAATATATTTCATAGTGAATTGAATGTCAATAGACTCCTTCTTAACCTTTCAGGAATTTTTAATTAATTAAAATTGTTCTTAAACACATGTACACAACATATATTGACTACTCTCATCCCAACTTTCCTGCCATCCTTGTCCACACCCTCCCCTCAACAAATTTCTCTTTCATGTTCAGTTCATATCTATTTATTTTGTACTGTGACCCACTAAGCTTAACCAGAGACATTTATGTGACCATGGGTTTGGAGCTATCCATGAGAGACTGGTAGACTCAGTACTTAGTGCACAACTAAAATCAATCATTCTCTCTGTCTTAACTTCTATCAGTTTCAGGTAGTTTAACGGTAAAGCACAAATTCCCATGATCCTCACAGTTTTATGTGACCAACATTTGATACGGCCAGTCTTTTGTGGTCCCAGTGCAGGTAACCACAGTTGTGAGAAGTTGAAGATTGCAGTGGCTATACTGAGTACAGAGGATGGCATTTTGTGTCCCTTATCCCTGTCTTCTGGCTCTGATACACTTTCTGCTCCCTCTTTAACAATGCTCCCTACGCCTTAGAGGTCATGGTGTAAGTGTCTTGTTTATGACTGAGCCCAGTTGTATCATCTATTCTCAACATCTTGGGCAGCCAGGAGACTCTGGATTCTCTGTAAGAAGAGACTTCTTAGATTGAGTCTGGGAACAACTCTTGTCTACGGGGAAAAAACCATAAGTATTTACAAAGTACTTAGATGCTGTGTCAGTGGAGCTAAACAGCAGTCGTGAGTTCCCAGCTGGGTCTACTACCTCCCCAGACCTGCGCTGTCAGTTGGGCTCATAGTACCAGGCAGTTTCCCTCTAGCACCTTCCCACTGATGAAGTGGGAGTCAAATCCAGTCAGGGGATAGTTGGTTATCCCCAAAGCAGTCAGGCCACTATTGCAGAGCTGGGCATATTTTTCCCAGCAGAATGACCTTCTAGCTCCTAGAGTTCACAGCTAGGAAAGGTCAGTGATGCCTTTTTCTCCCTTAGCACCTTCTAGTAGTTTGAATGCAAGCCAGTAGAGAGGAAGTTTCCAGGTCAGTTCTAGCCTGCTTTTTCTGTATCTGATAACCAAGGTGAGCAGTGCTTTCTATTAGTAGACATTTATCCTCTTAATTCTGGTAAACAAGGAAGGATATTGGCAGGGAACTGGGCTGTTTTGGAGGCCTTTGGGGCCTCCCTGACATATTCCTGTGACAGTATTTCAGATCTGGGACTGGGAAAGATGTTGATTGGGCCTGGAACTGCTTTTAGGACCAGTGCCATCCAATCATAAAGCGTAATTTTCTTTAATGGCTCTTCTGTATTTTTCATTTGGGTTACAAGACTTCCGTATTACTTCGCTATCCTGCTCCTTAGGTCACTAATTTCCAGCCTCACCTGTGTTTTTGTCTCCTCAATCCCTCAGCCTCCAATATCAGGAGTGAGAGTTGAATAATTAACAGATTTTCTTTTGATGAGAAAATTTGCATACAGTTAAATGAAAAAGCCTTACATTCATATTCATTCCATTTGGACAAATTCACACATATATATTAAATAACTTTTCAGAGTATAAAAAATTACTATCAAGTTAGAATTCTGTCATTTGCCAGCTCAGTCAGTTGTTCCTTGCCATATCCTTTTCTATTCTTTCCCGCAACATATTTATATTTTTTTTTCTTCTGGACATTAGCAAATACTTTATGTGAAATTTGTTCACACAAAATAATGTTTATTCCACATATCCATGCTATTTCATATTTAAAAGTAATGGATTCCAAATTATTGTGATATTCAATTTTCTGAATATAGCAAGCTTTTTATTATATTGATAGACACCTAGGATGCTTCTAGTTTTTGCAATTATGATTTAAACTTCAATGAGTATTCGGGAATATATTTTATGTGGACATATGCTTTTAAATTTATTTTTACTAAATATGTAGGAGTTTAATTGCTTGATTGTAGAATAATTTAGTTCTAGAAAAAATTGCTGGGATATTTTCCAAAGTCATAGTACCATTTTGTATTCCCACCCAAATGTAGGAAAATTCTAATTGCTCCACTTTCTTGCCCACATATGATGTTGACAATTTTCTTAATTTGCCCTGTTCTGGTGGGTGTTTATTGATATAGATGTTTAGTTTTGATTTGCTTTTCTATGATGCCTAATGATATTCAGTACTTTTCATGCTAGCCTTTCCTATATTTACTCTTGGGCTGTCAATTCACACCTTTTTGCCCCTTTAAATATTTTAAAATAAATTTAGGTTTAAGAGGGTGTTATAATACTACAGCAAAAAAGTTACTATAATGTTAGAACATTATGCAAATATGATAATGCATTTATCAAGAAGTAACATTTGCTGCTGACTATAAACTGCTAGAGCACTTTTGTAAGCTTATCAATTGATGTCCTTTTCCTGTACCAATATCAATCTAAGATGCTACATTGTCTTTGTGCCTTAGAATCAGTCAATCTGTCATAGTTCCTTAGTCTTTACTTTTGACTCATCAGGTTGACACTCTTGAGGGGTATTGTAGACTATTTATCAATTTTGCCTTTGTCTAATGTTTTGTCAGAATCAGACTGGGGTCCATGTGTTAAGGATAGGAATGAGGCAAAGTGCCCTTTCACCTATGACAGCAGAGACACTTGACATGAGATTTATCAGTGGTGATGTTAACCTTAGCTGAGTAGCCATAGTGGTGCCTTTTAGGTTTCACACGGTGAAATTCTGCTGTAGCCTAAATCCTCAGCATATTTACAATATACACTCAGATAGACTTTATATTCTTTTTACTAGGTTTAAATAGCCAAGTCTATTGCACAGATATCAGAAGGAGAACTAAACTCCATGTAGCAAATGGAAGAGTGTTAAAGATAAACATTTGAAGTAACCAGAGAATTAATATTTAAAGTAACTAGAAATATTTCTTTTTCGTTAAAGTTTCATCTGCTAATTTTAGCATTCACCAGTGGATCTTGCTTACAAAATATATTGCAATATTGATTTTCTTTTATTCTCATTTCTTCCACTTTTATTAGTTGGAATTCTTCTATGAAAAAGACTTAGTCCTCATTCTCCATTTGTATATTAAGTTAGCTGTGGAAATGTAGATGTGCAAATTCTTTAGCTAATGGTATATTACTATAGTTCTTTAGGTAGCTGTTCTACTTTTTGCAGCCATTAGGTACTCTCATAGATTGGGCCTTCTATCATTTTGACATGACCCTTTTCTTTGTGGTTGCTTTTAAAAGCAGTTTCTTTCAATACAACATTATTTAAGTTTGTCTTGTATGGACCTTGATTATTCCTTAGAATCATTAATTTTTTAAGAACTCATAACTGGTTTTAATGAAGAGTAATATTCAGAAACGGTGGTGGTTTGCAAGTGAATGCCCCCAAAGGCTCATCTGTTTCAGTGCTTGGTCTCTAGTTTCCAGAACTGTTTGAGAAGGATTAAGAGATGTGCCCCGGAAGGATTTCACTGGGTGGGGGTGAAGTTTCAAAAGCCTATAATAGCACCAATCTTTCTCTACAGATCAAGATGTAGCCCTCAGCTACTTCTCCAGCACCATGTATGCCTGCCTACTGCTACAATTCCTGACATGATAATTATGGATTCACCCTCTGAAGATGGAAGCAAGCACCAAATTAAATACTTTCTTCTATAAGTTGCCATGATTATGGTATCTCTTCAAAATAATAGAACAGTAAGTATGACAGAATCCAAGGTGTGACGCTGGGTGTGCTTCTTGCTGACAATGTGTTACTGTTTCTAGATTTTCTTGGTATGTAGAGCCAGGAAAGTAATGTCTAAATGAGTGTATTTTATGTTTAATTGATCCATATAGGTAGTAAAACTAGTAGGTTGACATTGATACCTCTGATACCAATCCAGAACAAACAGGTTTATACTATTGTTTTTCCCATAGTAGGCAAAAACGTGGCCTCCAAAAGTTACTCACATCCTGGACCTGGAAAGCAACAAGTATGCCCCATTAAGTCTCAAAAAAGAACTAACGTTTTTGTTCAGATGGTTATAAGGTACAGAGATTACCTTGGGTCATCTGAGTGGTCTCATTGTTTCACGATATCCATAGAGATCTAGAGTACACAAAACTGGTAGGAGGAAGGTATAACTCTGCAAGGAAGCCATGGAGAGATAAAGCATTACTAACTTTCATGGAGAAAGGACACTATGAGCCAAATAACCCGTATCCTTCTAGAAGTAGGGAAAGAAAAAATAGGCAGGTTATCCTTTGTAAAGGACAGTAAGTAAAGCAGTATGCTGACACTTTCATTTTTGCCCTTAAGATTCGTACTGAAATTTTATCTACAGAGCTTTATGAAAATAAATGTGGACACAGGGACTGAGGAACAGCCGAGGGAAGGAGCCTTCCAGTTTCCATCTGTGGCTGGAGACCTCTGCCTGGGCCACCAGGGCTCCATAGCCAAATAACGCTGAGAGAAAGATAGCCTCCCAGGAGTGTGGGCAAGCCTGTCTTCTCAGAGGGACCCACCTGGAATACCCAGGACACAGGGAGTGAGGAGTGGTCATCTGGTTTCTTTCAGTGGCCAGGAGTGGATCCTGTGACACAGAGCTCCATACTCAAATAGTGCCTGGAGAGAACAGTTATCCCAGGAGTGCCAAGACACCTTCAAGAACAGGCAAGACCTCCACTTCTGTTGAAATTCAAACAAGAGGGACCCTTGCAGAGCCATCAGAACACAGGAACCAAGGAACAGCTGGGGACAAGATCCTTCTGGTTTCTGTCTGCTTCCCAGAGCTGACCCTTTACCACAGCTCTCCAAACCCAAATTCCTCTCAGAGAGAAATGGTCTTCAAGGAGTATTGACACCTAGGCTTGCAGGAAAGACAAGCCACAGTCAGAGAGAGTAAGAACAACTAACACCAGAGATAACCAGATGGCAAAAGGCAAGGGCAAGAACACAAGGAACAGAAACCAGGGCTACTTGGTATCATCAGAACCCAGCTCTCCCACCACAGCAAGCCCTGGATACCCCAACACACCAGAAAAGGAAGACTCAGACTTAAAATCACATCTCATGAGGATGATAGAAGATTTTAAGAAGGAAATAAATAACTCCCTTAAAGAAATACAAGAGAACACAGGTAAACAACTAGAAGCCCTTAAAGAGGAAACACAAAAATCCCTTAAAGAATTACAGGAAAACACAATTAAATGGGTGGAATTACGGAAAAACACAATCAAACAGACAAAGGAAATGAACAAAACCATGCAGGAATTAAAAATAGAAATAATAAAGAAATCACAAAGGGAGACAACCCTGGAGTTAGAAAACCTAGTTAAGAGATCAGGAGTCATAGATGCAAGCATCACCAACAGATTATAAGAGCTAGAAGAGAGAATCTCAGTTGCAGAAGATACCATAGAAAACATGGACACAACAGTCAAAGAAACCACAAAATGCAACAAGCTCCTAACCTAAAACATCCAGGATATCCAGGATACAATGAGAAGACAGAACCTGAGGATAATAGGTATAGAAGAGAGTGAAGATTCCCACCTTAAAGGACCAGTAAATATCTTCAACAAAATTATAGAAGAAAACTTCCCTAACCTAAAGAAAGAGATGAGCATAAATATAGAAGAAGCCTACAGAACTCCAAATAGATTGGACCAGAAAAGAAATTCCTCCTGTCACATTATAGTCAAAACACCAAATGCACAAAATAAGGAAAGAATATTAAAAGCAGTAAGGAAAAAAGGTCAAGTAACACATAAAGGCAGACCTATCAGAATTACACCAGACTTCTCACCAGAGACTATGAAGGCTAGAAGGTCCTGGGCAGATCTCATACAGACTCTACGAGCCAATTGCCAGCCCAGGCTGCTATACCCATCAAAATAAAGTATCAAAAAAAAATTATAAAATAAAATTTGACAGATGCAACAAATAAACAAAAAAGGAAAAAGAGAAAAAAATGCCTAAGAATATCACTTAAAAACTAAAAAAGAAAAGAAATGTGTTATTTTAAGGCACTACGTTTATGGTAATTTATTATAACCGCAGTAGGAAACTAATCCAGTCTTGTGTCTTGTTCATTATTTCTCTGGTACAGAAAGCTTGCTCTTACTACTTTTAAGCCATATATATTTTTCAACCCTAGCAAACATGTAATGAAGTTTCTGAATTGCTAAACTGTACCCTTGTAAGGAAGACATTTATCTATAATACAATGCTTTTGTTGAATTCTGTTTTTCTTTATCTCGGGAGTTTTATCAAGACATACCAAATAACCACAATTATCAAGCCAGCTGCTTCCCTCTTCATTTCATGAAATAAATCTATATTATATTTATAAAAGTTAGATATATTTGTCATACTCCTCGTTCTAGTCAAGGTTCTGCTGACATACTAGATTATTTTTGATGTTTATACAGTGAGACATTATCTGTGATGGCACGATGGGTTTTGAAAATATGTATTCATGTGTCTCTAGCATAGTGGTACACAGAACATTTTCATCATCTAAATATATATATATATATATATATATATATATATATATATATATTCCATTTGTAATCATTTTTGCCCCCTAAAACTCCTAGAAACCAAAGATCTGTCTTCTGTATATTGCTTTTGCTATGCCAAAATGCCTGTAAGACTCATCTCCATTGTTGCAAAAGCAGCCATCTTTCTGTTTTGATTAGCAAATAATACTCCACAGCTTCTACTTCCATTTACCTAATGAATAATCTCTAGTTTGCTTCCAGTTGGAGAAGTAGTAAAGCTGTTTTGACCTTTACTATACAATTTTTGTGTACATATAGGTTTTAAATTCACTTAGTTAAGTGTGTAATAATGAGAAAGTTGAGTCATCTCACAATTCTATGTTCAATTTTATAAGAAGCAAGCAAACTGTTCTCTGAGCTGACTGCACAGCATCTAAACACTCAAAATTTTTTAGAATATTATTACTAAAGTTGTATGAGATTCTTTGATATTCTAAGTATCAGTCTTATCAGCTATTAATTTTAAATTTTTTTTCTCCTAGGAAAGGGTTTTGTATTTCAATAGTCCCCTTGTGAGCAAGAGTGAGCAACAGATTTAATGTTTGATGGAATGTTTATCAGTTTTATATTATTACTTTTTCTGTGCTTTGTACATAAACTCCTCATCTACATGTTTATAAAAAATATTTACCAGTGGTTTAACCTTTATGTCTGTAGCCCATCTTGAACAGTCTGTATATCTTACGGTAAAAGGTTTAATTATTACTACTTTTATAAGTAGAATTTTCATATTTACTGTCACAAACAGGTTAAGATTCTTATATATCCTCATGGTTATGCAATTATTCTAGAACCATCTGTGAAAAGAGATCAAAAAGCAAGCCAAACAAAATCAAAATATTTTCCTTGCCTTGTAAATTTGCCTTTGTATTAGCAAGAATTGAATAACTGTCTAAGTTCAGGTTTATTTCTGAATTTCTATTTTTAATAATATATCTCTCATTACTTGGGAGAATATCACAGTCTTGACCTTAATATTAATTTTTTATATCAAATAAAGAACTTCCTTCAGTGAAACTCTTTGGAAATATTGCTTCATTTTCTCACAGTCTTTTGAATGCTATATGGTTTTTGTTTGTTTCTTTGTGTTTTATAATTTTTTAATACTTTATTTACATTTCAAATTTTCCCCCTTTCCAGATCTCCTCTCTGGAATGTCAGTATCCCCTACCCATTGCCCCTGCCTCTATGGGGGTATTACCCCACCCAACCACCCACCCACTCTTGTCTTCCCTCCTTGGTATTCTCCTACACTAGGGCATCTAACACTCTCAGCCCCAAGGGCTTCTCCTCCCCCTGAAGGGTAACAAGGCCCTCCTCTGCCAAACATGGGTCCTTTAATGTGTATTCTTTGGTTGGTGATCCAGTCTCCGGGACCATCGGGAGGTCAGGCCAGTGGACACTGTTGCTCCCTCCATGGGGCTGCAAACTCCCTCAGATCCTTCAGTCCCTTCTCAAACTCCTCCATCTGGGAACTCATGCTAGGCCCAGTGGTTGCTATAAAGTGACTCTTGGGTATTCTGAACTTTTGGTCTAATAAGCACTTATCAGTGAGTACATACCATGCTCATTCTTTTGGGACTGCATTACCTTGCTCAGGATGATATTTTCAAGTTCTATCCATTTGCCTGCTAATTTCATGAAGTCATTGTTTTTAATAGCTGAGTAGTATTCCATTGTGTAAATGTACCACATTTTCTGTATCCATTCCTCGGTGGAGGGAAATCTGGGTTGTTTCCAGTTTCTGGCTATTATAAATATGGCTGCTATGAACATTGTGGAACATGTGATTTTATTACATATTGGAGCATCTTCTGGGTATATGCCCAGGAGTGGAAGAGCTAGGTCCTCAGGAAGTATTATGTTCATTTTTCTGAGGGTCGACTAAACTGATTTCCAGAAAGGTTGTATCAGCTTGCAATCCCACCAGCAATGGGGGAGTGTTCCTCTTTCTCCACATCCTCGCCAACATCTTCTGTCACCAGAGTTTTTGATCTTAGCCTTTTCAACTGGTATGATGTGGAATCTCAGGGTTGTTTTGATTTGCATTTCCCTTATGACTAAGGATGTTGAACATTTCTTTAGGTGCTTCTCTGCCATTCAAGTTTCTTCAGTTGAGAATTCTCTGTTTAGCTCTGGTCCTTATTTTTTGATAGGGTTATTTGCATCTCTGGAGTCTAGCTTCTTGAGTTCTTTGTATAAATTAGATATTGCCCCTCTATTGGACATAGGATCCGTAAAGATCTTTTCCCAGTCTGTAGGTTGCCTTTTTGTCCTATTTACAGTGTCCTTTGCCTTACAGAAGCTTTGTAATTTTATGAGGTCCCATTTATTGATTCTTGATCTTAGAGCATAAGCCATTGGTGTTTTGTTTAGGAACTTTTCCCCTGTGCCTATGTGTTTGAGACTTTCCCCCACTTTCTCTTCTATTAGATTCAGTGTATCTGGTTTTATGTGTAGGTCCTTGATCCACTTGGACTTGAGCTTTGTACAGGGAGATAGGAACAGATCAATTTGCATTCTTCTACATGTAGACCGCCAGTTGAACCAGCACCATTTTTGGAAAAGTTGTCTTTTTTCCACTGGATGGTTTTAGTTCCTTTGTCAAAGATCAAGTGACTTTAAGTGTGTGGGTTCATTTCTGGGTTTTCAGTTCTATTCCATTGATTTACCTGCCTGTGACTGTACCAATACCATGCAGTTTTTATCACTACTGCTCTGTAGTACAGCTTGAGGTCAGGGAGGCTGATTCCCCCAGAAGTCCTTTTATAGTTGAGGATAGTTTTTGCTATCCTGGGTTTTTTGTTATTCCATATGAATTTGAGAATTGCTCTTTCTAAGTCTATGAAGAATTGAGTTGGAATTTTGATGAGGATTGCATTGAATCTGTAGATTGCTTTCCGCAAGATGACCATTTTTACTATTTTAATCCTGCCAATCCTTAAGCATGGGAGATCTTTCCAACTTCTGAGGTCTTCTTTGATTTCTTTCTTCAAAGAGTTGAAGTTCTTGTCATACAGATCTTTCACTTGTTTGGCTAGAGTCACACCAAGATACTTTATATTGTTTGTGACAATTGTGAAGGGTGTCATTTCCCTAATTTCTTTTTCAACTTGTTTATCCTTCGAGTATAAGAAGGCTACTGATTTGCTTTCGTTAATTTTCTATCTGGCCACTTTGCTGACATTTTTTATCAGCTGTAGCAGATTTCTGGTGGAGTTTTTTGGATCACTTAAGAATACCATCATATCATCTTCAAACAGTGATATTTTGATTTTTTCCTTTCCTATTTGTATCCCTTTGACCTCATGGTCTAATTGCTCTAGCTAGAACTTCAAGTACTATATTGAATAGATAGGGAGAGAGAGGGCAGCCTTGACTACTCCCTTATTTTAGTGGGATTGCTTCGAGTTTCTCTCCATTTAGTTTGATGTTGACCACTGGTTTGCTGTATATTGCTTTTACTATGTTTAGGTATGGTCCTTGAATTCCTGATCTTTCCAAGACTTTTATCATGAAGGGATGTTGAATTTTGTCAAATGCTTTTTCAGCATCTAACGAAATGACCATGTTGTTTTTTTCTTTGAGTTTCTTTATATAGTGGATTGCATTGATGGATTTCAAGTATTGAACCATCCCTGCATACGTAAGATGAAGCATATTTGATCATAGAGAATGGCAGTTTTGTTGCATTCTTGGATTTTGTTTTCGACAATTTTATTGAGTATTTTGAAACAATATTCATAAGGGAAATTGGTCTGAAATTTTCTTTTATTGTATCTTTGTGAGGTTTTGGTATCAGTGTAACTGTGGCCTCATAGAATGAATTGGGTAGTGTTCTTTCTATTTCTGTTTTGTAGAATAGATTGAACAGTAATGGGATTAGGTCTTCTTTGAAGGTCTGATAGAATTCTGCACTGAACCAATCTGGTCCTGGGCTTTTTTTGGTTACGAGACTTTTAATGTCTGCTTCTATTTCTTTAGGGGTTATGGGACTGTTTAGATGGTTTATCTGATCCTGACTTATGTTTGTTATTTGGTATCTGTTTAGAAACTTGTTCATTTCATCCAGATTTTCCAATTTCGTTGCATATAGGCTTTTGTAGTAGGATCTGAATATTTTTTTTAATTTCCTCATAATCTGTTGTTATATCTTCCTTTTCATTTCTGATTTTCTTAATTTGGATACTGTCTCTGTGCCCTCTGGTTAGTCTGGCTAAGGGTTTATCTATCTTGTTGATTTTCTCAAAGAACCAGCTCCTGGTTTGGTTGATTCTTTGTACAGTTCTTTTAGTTTCTACTTGGTTGATTTCAGCCCTTAATTTGATTATTTCTTGCCTTCTACTCGTCTTGGGTGTATTAGCTTCTTTTTGTTCTAGAGATTTCAGGTGTGCTGTTAAGCTGTTAGTGTATGTTCTCTCCAGTTTCTTTTTGGAGGCACTCAGAGCTATGAGTTTTCCTTTTAACACTGCTTTCATTGTGTCCCATAGGTTTGGGTATGTTGTACTTTCATTTTCATTAAATTCTAGGGCATCTTTAATTTCTTTCTTTCTTTATTCCTTGACCAAGTTATCACTGAGTAGAGTGTTGTTCACCTTCCACGTGTATGTGGGCTTTCTGTTGTTGTTGTTGCCAGTGAAGACCAGCCTTACTCCGCAGTGATCTGATAGGACGCATAGGATTATTTCAGTCTTCAGATATCTGTTGAGATTTATTTTCTGACCAATTACATGGTCAGTTTTGGAGAAGGTACCATGAGGTGTTGAGAAGAAGGTATATTCTTTAGATTTAGGATGAAATGTTCTATAGATATCTGTTAAACCCATTTGGTTCATAGTATCTGTTAGTTTCTCTGTATCTCTGTTTAGATTTTGTTTTCTAGATCTGTCCATTGATGATAGTGGGGTGTTGAAGTCTCCCACTATTATTGTGTGAGGTGCAATGTGTGCTTTGAGCTTTAATAAAGTTTCTTTTACGAATGTGGGTGCCCTTGCATTTGGGGCATAGATGTTCAGAATTGAGTGTTCTTCTTGGTAGATTTTTCCTTTGATAAGTATGAAGTATCCTTCCTTGTCTTTTTTGATGACATTTGAGTGAAAGTCAATTTTATCCAATATTAGAATGGCTATTCCAACCTGTTTCTTGGGACCATTTGCTTGGAAAATTGTTTTCCAGCCCTTTACTCTGAGGTAGTGTTTGTCTTTAACATGGAGGTGTGTTTCCTGGATGCAGCAAAATGCTGGGTCCTGTTTATGGATCCAGTCTGTCAGTCTATGTCTTTTTATTGCTGAATTCAGTCCATTGATGTTAAGATATATTAAGGAGTATTGATTGTTATTTTCTATTTTTTTCAATGTTGTTTTTTTTCAATGTTATGTTTTTGTGCCTATCTTCTTTTGAGTTTCTTGAAAGATTACTTTCTTCCTTTTTTTAGGGTGTAGTTTTCCTCCTTGAGTTGGTGATTTCAATCTATTGTCCTTTGTAGGGCTGGGTTTGTAGAAACACATTGTATAAATTTGGTTTTCTCGTAGAATATTTTCATTTCACCATCTATGATAATTGAGAGTTTTGCTGGGTATAGCAGCCTGGGCTGGCATTTGTTTTCTTTTAGGGTCTGTGTGAGATCTGCCTAGGATCTTCTAGCTTTCATAGTCTCTGGTGAGAAGTCTGGTGTAATTCTGATAGGTCTGCCTTTATATGTTACTTGCCCTTTTTCCTTTACGGCTTTTAATATTCTTTCCTTATTTTGTGTATTTGGTGTTTTGACTATAATGTGATGGGAGGAATTTCTTTTCCGGTCCAATCTATTTGGAGTTCTGTAGGTTTCTTGTATATTTATGTTCATCTCTTTCTTTAGGTTAGGGAAGTTTTCTTCTATAATTTTGTTGAAGATATTTACTGGTCCTTTAAGGTGGGAATCTTCACTCTCTTCTATAACTATTATCCTCAGGTTCTGTCTTCTCATTTTATCCTGGATATCTTGGATGTTTTGGGTTAGGAGCTTGTTGCATTTTGTGGTTTCTTTGACTATTGTGTCAATGTTTTCTATAATATCTTCCACACCTGAGATTCTCTTTTCTAGCTCTTATATTCTGTTGGTGATGCTTGCATCTATGACTCCTGATGTCTTTTCTTGGTTTTCTAACTCCAGGATTGTCTCCCTTTGTGATATCTATATTATTTCTATTTCTATTTTTAATTCTTGGATGGTTTTGTTCATTTCTTTCACGTGTTTGATTATGTTTTCCTGTAATTCTTTAAGGGATTTTTGTGTTTCCTCTTTAAGGGTTTCTAGTTGTTTACCTGTGTTCTTTTGTATTTCTTTAAGGGTGTTATTTATTTCCTTCTTAAAATCTTCTATCATCATAATGAGACGTGATTTTAAATCTGAGTCTTGGTTTTCTGGTGTGTTGGGGTATCCAGGGCTTGCTGTGGTAGGAGAGCTGGGTTCTGATGATGTCAAGTAGCCTTGGTTTTTCTTTCTTATGTTCTTGCCCTTGCCTTTTGCCATCTGGTTATCTCTGGTGTTAGCTGTTCTTACTCTCTCTGACTGTGGCTTGTCCCTCCTACAAGCCTAGGTGTCATTTCTTTTTGAAGGCCAGCTCTCTCTGAAAGGAATTTGGGTTTGGAGAGCTGTGGTACAGGGTCTGCTCTGGGGTGCAGACAGAAACCAGAAGGATCTTGTCCCTAGCTGTCCCTTGATTCCTGTGTCCTGATGGCTCTGCAAGGGTCCCTCTTGATCCAGTGAATTTGAACAGAAGTGAAGGTTTTGCCTGTTCTTGAAGGTGTGTTGGCACTCTTGGGATACCAGCTCTCTCCTGGCACTATTTGAGTATGGAGCCCTGTGTCACAGGATCTGATCCTGGCCACCAAATGAAACCAGAGGACCACTCCTCACTTCCTGTGTCCTGGGTATTCCAGGTGGGTCTCTCTGAGCAGACAGGCTTGCCCACACTTCTGGGAGGCTAGCTTTCTCCAGGTACTATTTCTCTATGTAGCCCTGGTGACCCAGGCAGAGGTCTCCTGCCATAGATGGAAACTAGAAGGCTCCTTCCCCAAATTGTTTCTCAGTCCCTATTTCCCCAGGATTCCGGGCGAGTCTAGCTGAACAGTGTTGTTCCTTTTACCCCTACTCATGTGCTTTTCCACACTGCTGGGAGGCTAGATTTCTCCTGGTGCTATTTGACTATGGAGCCCTGGTGGACCAGGCAGAGGTCTCCCCCCACAGATGGAAACCGGAAGACTCCTTCCCCTGACTGTCGCCTTATGTTTTTATAAGAATCAGTTAGTCAATTTCCATTTTAAAAATATGCTTTTATTTGACTGCAAATGTAAGATAAACTTGAAACAACAAAGAAATTTGGAAAAATAATTTTTCTTCTCCCTCCTAAACCATAAACGTAGTGTATTCACCTTATTTCTTTATTGTTTTTGTTAGATATTTTTCATGAGAATGTATATATTGGCCTAGCTTATTTTTGTTTAATTTATTCTTGTTTAACTATTTGAGACTATTGTATACAGAGTTACTTTTGAAATTCATTTTCTAAGATATGTGTATAATAGATTAAAATGTGGTTTATTTTTCTAGGGTAATATTGTTGTCCTATAGCACAAATAGAACAAAATAGAGACTGCAGCATCAGCCACATGTGCATACATGAACTATTTTTCCTTCTAATTAGCATATATCTATAAAATAATGGGTTTTGTGATAGTTTTATATATGTATATTGTGTGCTTTGTTTGTATTCACTTATTTCCCTGTTTTATACTCACTCCCCATGCTTTTGGTCCCTTCTGTCTCCACAAATAGTCTTACATCTCCTTTTTTCAGCTTTATTATTTTTATTTTTCATTGGTGATTTTATTTATTTACAAATGTTATTCCCCTTCCCAGTTTCCCCTCTGTAATCTCCCTATCTCATCCCCTCTCCCCCCTGCTTCTATGAGGGTGCTCCTCTACCTGCCCACCCACCCACTCCTGCCTCACCTTCATAGAGTTCCCCCATGCTGGGACATTTAGTGTCCACAGGACCAAGGACCTCCCTTCCCATTAATGTCAGATAAGGCCATCCTCTGCTATATATGTGGCTGCCATGGGTCACTCCATGTGTACTCTTTAGTTGGTGGTTTAGTCCCTGAGAGCTCTAGGGGTCTGGTTGGTTGATATTTTTGTTTGGCAGGTGTTAAGGTGTTTGGCAGGTGTTAAGAATGAGAAAAGGGTCCCTAGGGAACACTCAGGCCACTCTGGCCAAGACAGCAGGTAGCCTAACTGGCAGATCTTTATTTCTCCCTTTGCTTCTTCCAAATCCACCACCCCAGTCTTGTCCCCAGATCTGTAGCAGACCACCTGCTGTACCTTCCCTTACTCTCTACTCCCAACTTCCTTACCATTCATCCTGAATTCCAGCCCCCAACTCCAACAGGCTTTTCCTGGGAACCAATGAGCCAAACCTGCTAGAGAAACAAGTAGGTTTCCAAATCAAGAAGTCGCAAGCTTCAATCTTCACTCTCTCTCCTCACCTCCATAGCCAATGCCCTGGTCTCATCCCCAGCTCTATAGCAGACAATCTGGTGTATCCTCTATTGAGTCTCTGGCCACTTTCAGGGGATTAAGCAGATTCGGGTGGCACAATATGCCTTAGTTCCCCTTCCCAGCCCATCTCCATTTGTAAGTTTCACCTACCAATATATAGAAACACATTTTACCTGGAATCCCCAGCAACCACACTGACCAAGATCACAACACACAGCCACTATACATTCCTATGAACCAGAAGGGATAACAAAAACAAAGGAACAAAACTACCTACCCAACATTTGGTAAAAAATATATATTGGCACCTAGAATTATAATCTTCACAAAACAAGCATAGATGACTAGAAGCAAATGTAAAGTAAAATCAATAACAGCCAGGACAATGTGTCTCCAGTAAAGCCCACCCATCAACCCTACCATAATAGGTCCTGAATATTGTAACATAGCAGAAGCCCAAGACAAATACCTTAAAATGACTTTTATAAATATGATAGAGGTCCTTAAAGAAGAAATGAATCTATGAAAACACAGTGAAAGAAAATGAATAAAACAGCTCAAGAACTAAAAGTGGATATAGAATCAATAAAGAAAACCCAAACTGAAGGAAATGTAGAAATAAAATTTAGAAACTCAAATAGGAACCCTAGAGATAAGGCTTGCCAACAGAATACAAGAGATGGAAAAAGTTAATTTGAAAAAAATTCTGACACAAAACATCCATAAAATCTGGGAAACCATCAAAAGACTAAACTTAATAATAGGTATACTAGGTTCCAGTGTATGAGTATAGCAGAATGGCATTAGGAATCATTTCATTGACTTTTGCCAGGGGCAGTGGTGTTTGGTTCTAGAGAGGCTTTACCTAACAAATGATAGAAGCAAATACAGAAACTCACAGCCAAATATTCAGTGGAGTTCAGGGAATCCTACAGAAGAGCAGGAAGAAGGACCTAGGTCTCCACATGTATGTTATAGTTCTGTACCTTGATGTTCTTATGGAACTCCTAACCATGGAAGGGGGCATGTCTCTAACTCTTTTGTCTGCTCTTGGGACACAGTTTTTCTTCTTCTGAGTTGACTTGCCCAACTTTATTATGAGGTTATGTGCCTAGTCGTATTCTAACTTTTTATGCGATGTTTAGTGACTAACCTTGGGAGGCATCTTCTTTTCTGAAGGGAAACAGAGGAGAAGTAGATCCGGAGGAGACAGGAGGTAAGGGGTTGGACTGGAAGGAGCAGACGGAGGGGGAACTGAAAACTGTGGTCAGGATGTAATATATGAGAGAATAAACAAACAAATAAATAAATAAACAAATAAATAAATAAACAAATAAATGAAAGAGAAGAATCCCAACTCAAAGGCCCAGGAAATATTTTCAACCAAAATATAGAAGAAAATTTTTCTAACTGAAAGAAGGAGAAATGTACAAAGAAGCATACAGAACACCAAGTAGATTGGACCAAATGATCAAAGATATTATGTCTTTTTGGCACATAACAATCAAATATAGAAATAAAGCAACTCCTAATGACATTATGTCATAGTCATAATTAGTGTCTTTATCAGCCACCATAAGAAAGGCTTCCTTCTGCAGTATATAAGAATAAGTACAGAGACCCACAACCAGTCATTATGCAGAGAGTGCAAGACCTTGGAATACTCAAGTGTAATGGGAGGTCTCCACCAAATCCCTTCCCTCTGGACTCAGGTAACCCTGAGGAAAGTGAGGTAGAAAAAGTTTAAGAGCCATAAGGGATGAAGGGCACCAAGGAAACAAGGCCTTCTAAATCTAATGAGCAAATCTCATGTGAACTCACAGAGACTGAGGCAGCATGCATTAAATTCTGCATGGATCTGCACCAGATGGAGTCCTAGAGCTGATAGGAGAAGTGTACATATGCTCTCATTCCTAACCTAGAAGCTATCTCCAATTGATAGCTTGCAAAGGAAAATTTAGTTTCTTCAAAGGAGCCTCACTGAGAAAACAAACTATTCTTAAGTATAGGCTGAATGCCCAATAGGAGATGTAAACAGAAAACAAACTCAACATCATTGAGGGTTCCTTGTCTTATGTCATGTTGGGCTTTTGTAAAACAAAATGTATCTTCTTTTTAAATTTCATTTTACATTAATATATCTATACATATATACATATATTTGAGGGTATATATGCATATATATAATACTAATATTTGCATATGTGTATACACTCTCTTTATACTCTATAGGTCCTTTGGGTATATATTCTGGCTTCCAGGTTAGTGTTAGGATTCCTAAGTAAGTCTCTACATGTAGATCTGCTTCTTGTGTGTTTTATTGGGCTCTTTTACTTCTGTTTGTTTTGTTTTATTCTGATGCATTAGTTTTTTGTTTGATTTTATTGTATTTTTTAATCAGTATCCCTTAGAAGACTGTTTTCTAATGAGAGACAGAAAGTATAGATCAGGATGGGGGGGAGAGAAACAGGAAGAAATAGAGGGGAAACTTTAATCAGGATATATTATGTTACAGAAAGAAAGCTATTTTAGTAAAAAGAAAAATAGAAAGCACTTAATGAAATGGCTCATTGGGTAAAGGTACTAGCCACCCAGTCTGATGCCATGAGTTGATCCCTGTGACCTAAAATGGGAATGGAGAGAATAGACTCTTGCAAGTTGTCCTCTGAACTCTACATGTACATCATAGCAGAGATCTACCTTTACTCACTCAAATAAATAAACAAATAAAATTTAAACTTATAAAACACTAGCAATGGAAAATGAAAGATTTCCTACCGGATGGCAGCAGGAAGGAGCCGCATGGAAATGGAACTGTTATGAGTCAATGTTAGTATTTTGATTGTTTCCACATTTCCAGGTCTCCCCTTTGGAACTCCCCTATACCCTCCCCCATCTCTTGCCTCTATGGGAGTATTCCCCCACCCACCCACCCACTCTTGTCTTCCCTCCTTGTCATTCCCCTATACTGGGGCATCTAACACCCTCAGGCACAAGGGGCTCTCCTCCCCTTGATGGATAACAAAGCCCTCCTCTGCCACATATGTGTCCAGCACCCTGAATCTAATAGAAGAGAAAGTGGGGGAAAGTCTCGAACACAGGGGCACAGGGGAAAAGTTCCTGAACAGAATACCAATGGCTTGTGCTCTAAGATCAAGAATTGACAAATGGGACCTCTGGAAATTACAAAGCTTCTGTAAGGCAAAGGAAACTGTAAATAGGACAAAACGGCAACCAACAGATTGGGAAAAGATCTTTACCAATCCTACGTCCAATAGAGGGCTAATATCCAATATATACAAAGAACTCAAGAAGTTAGACTCCAGAGATCCAAATAACCCTATCAAAAAATGGGGAACAGAGCTAAACAGAGAATTTTGTGATTTTTACTTCTTAAATTTAGGTTTAGTGTGCAATTTGGAGTTACTATTGATATGTAATTCTGGGTGTTGTGGATCAAGCTTGTAATAACAGCACTCAAGAGGCTGAGGCAGGAGAGTTGATATGAGTTCAAGTCCAGAGTTGCGTACATAGTAAATTCGAAAAGATCCTGTTCCCAAAACTGTATATGATATAAAATAAGTGTAAAGAGGTGGGGTTTTAAAAAATATTGATTCTATTTGATTGTTGTTTGTATCTCAGTATATAATTTCCCCCAGAATCACTTTTTGAAAGGCTTTATCATTTTCCTCATCAAATTGTCTTGGACTCTTTGTTGAAACAATAAACAGAGATTATTTTCTGAATATTCAACTTCCTTCCACTGAGTTGCATGCCTCTCCTTATGCCAATAGCATACCTTTGATGACTATGGCTAAATAGTACATTTTGATATCACATCATATAATTCTTCCAACTTTGTTCTTTAGCAAAATCCCATTGGATATTTTAGGTCCTTTTATTTTCTTATAAACTTTTACTGTAAGTTGGACAATTTATACCAAAAAGCCTCATGGAAATTTAATAAAAATTATTTTTAACATTTTTTAATTATGTGTATTGGATGGATGTTACAGGTGTGAGTGCAGAGACCAACAGAGGCCGAAAGATGTCTGTCCTCTGAAAATGGAGCTGCAGGTGGTTGCAACCTTCCTGGCATGGGTATTGGGAATTGAGAATTGGGTCCTGTGAGAAAGCAGTACACTTTGTTACACTCTTAGTTATCTGTCAGGCTGTCTTTTATAAAAATTGTGTTAAAATCCAAAGTTCCCAATATTTCAAGAAATTGGTAAACATTATTACACACAATACTATATTTTACAGGGACATTTTCCACACAAGAGTATAAGATATTTTGACAGTGTTCTTACCAATATCCTGCATCCCTTCTTCTAGCTCTCATTAATAACTTTTGTTCCTCTAAAAAGTTTTACAATGACTCGGGCTCCAGAGGCAGGGACTGAGGAAAAGCCGGGAGGTAAGAGCCTGCCTGCTTCCACCTGTGGCCAGAAACCCCGCCTGGGCCAACAGGCCTCTCCATATACAAGTAGTTCAGGGAGAAAGCTACCCACCCACTTGTGCTGAGGAGCCAGCAACAGGAGGACTCCAGACGCAGGGTCTGAAGAACAGCTGGAAGAGAGAACTGGTCTCCCAGGAATATTGACATCTGAGCTTGAAGGAAATACAAGCCACAGTCAGAGAGAGAAAGACCAGCTAACTCCAGAGATAACCAGATGGCAAAAGGCAAGGACAAGAACACAAGGAACCAAAACCAAGACAACGTGGCTTCAGCTGAACCCAGCACTCCCACCACAGCCAGCCCTGGATACCCCAACACACTAGAAAAGGAAGACACAGATGTAAAATCACTTATCAAGAGGATGATAGAAGATTTTAAGAAGGAAATAAATAACTCCCTTAAAGAAATACAAGAGAACACAGGTAAACAACTAGAAGCCCTTAAAGAGGAAACACAACCCCCCCCTTAAGGAATTACAGGAAAACATAATCAAACACGTGAAAGAAATGAACAAAACCATCCAAGAATTAAAAATAGAAATAGAAATAATATAGAAATCACAAAGGGAGACAATCCTGGAGTTAGAAAACCAAGAAAAGACATCAGGAGTCATAGATGCAAGCATCACCAACAGAATATAAGAGCTAGAAAAGAGAATCTCAGGTGCGGAAGATACTATAGAAAACATGGACACAACAGTCAAAGAAAACACAAAATGCAAAAAACTCTTAAACCAAAACATCCAAGATATCCGGGATGCAATGAGAAGACAGAATCTGAGGATAATAGTTATAGAAGAGAGTGAAGACTCCCAACTTAAAGGACCAGTAATATCTTCAACAAAATTATAGAAGAAAACTTACCTAACCTAAAGAAAGAGACGATCATAAATAAAAAAGAAGCCTACAGAACTCCAAATAGACTGGACCAGAAAAGAAATTCCTCCTGTCACATTATAGTCAAAACACCAAATTCACAAAACAAGGAAAGAATATTAAAAGCAGTAAGGGAAAAGGGGCAAGTAACATATAAAGGCAGACCTATCAGAATTACACCAGACTTCTCACCAGAGACTATGAAAGCTAGAAGATCCTGGGCAGAGCTCATACAGACTCTAAAAGAACACAAATGTCAGCCCAGGCTGCTATACCCAGCAAAACTCTCAATAATCATAGAGGGTGAAACCAAAATATTCTACCACAAATCCAAATTTGCACAGTATGTTTCCACAAACCCAGCCCTACAAAGAATAATACATGGGAAATGCCAACTCAAAGAGGGAAACTACACTCAAGAAAAAGAAAGAAAGTAATCTTTCCACAAAATCAAAAGAAGATAGCCACACAAACAATATAAACAACATCAAAAATAACAGGAAATGACAATCACTATTCTTTAATAGCTCTTAACATCAATGGTCTCAACTCCACAATAAAAAGTCATAGACAGACAGACTGGATCAATAAACAGGACCCAGCATTTTGCTGCATCCAGGAAACGCACCTCCGTATTAAATACAAACACTACCTCAGAGTAAAGGGCTGGAAAACAATTTTCCAAGCAAATAGCCCAAAGAAACAGGCTGGAGTAGCCATTCTAATATCGGATAAAATTGACATTCAAACAAAATTCATCAAAAAGGATGAGGAAGGGCACTTCTTACTCATCAAAGGAAAAATCTACCAAAAAGAACTCTCAATTCTGAACATCTATGCGCCAAATGCAAGAGCTCCCACTTTCATAAAAAAAACTCTACTGAAGCTCAAAGCACACATTGTACCTCACACAATAATAGTGGGAGACTTCAGCACCCCACTATCAACAATGGACAGATCTTGGAAACATAAACTAAACAGAGACACAGTGAAACTAACAGATGCTATGAACCAAATGGGTTTAACAGATATCTATAGAACATTTCATCCTGCATCAAAAGAATATACCTTCTTCTCAGCACCTCATGATACCTTCTCCAAAATTGATCATATAATTGGTCACAAATCAAACCTCAACAGATATAAGAAGATTAAAATAATCCCATGCTTCCTAACAGATCACTACGGATTAAGGTTGGTCTTCAATGGCAACAACAACAGAAAGTCCACATACACATGGAAGCTGAACAATGCACTGCTTAATGATAAGTAGGTCAAGGAAGCAAAAAAGAAGAAAATTAAAGACTTCCTAGAATTCAATGAAAATGAAAGTACAACTTACCCAAACCTATGGGACACAATGAAAGCAGTGTTAAGAGGAAAACTCAGAGCTCTGAATGCCTCCAAGAAACTGGAGAGAGCATACACAAACAGCTTAACAGCACATCTGAAAGTTCTAGAACAAAAGGAAGCTAATATACCCAAGAGGAGTAGAAGGCAAGAAATAATCAAATTAAGGGCTGAAATCAACCAAGTAGAAACTAAAAGAACTATACAAAGAATCAACAAAACCAAGAGCTGGTTCTTTGAGAAAATCAGCAAGATAGATAAACCCTTAGCCGGACTAACCAGAGGGCACAGACACACTATCCAAATTAACAAAATTAGAAATGAAAAGGGAGATATAACAACAGACTCTGAGGAAATTAAAAAAATCATCAGATCCTACTACAAAAACCTATATGCAACAAAATTGGAAAATCTGCAGGAAATGGACAAGTTTCTAGACAGATACCAATCATCAAAGTTAAATCAAGATCAGATAAACCATCTAAACAGTCCCATAACTCTTAAAGAAATAGAAGCAGTCATTAAAAGTCTCCCAATCAAAAAAAGCCCAGGACCAGATGGGTTCTGTGCAGAATTCTATCAGACCTTCTAAGAAGACCTAATAACAATACTCTTCAAGCTATTTCATAAAATAGAAACAGAAGGAACACTACCGAATTCATTCTATGAGGCCACAGTTACAGTGATACCAAAGCCCCACAAAGACCCAACAATAAAAGAAAACTTCAGACCAATTTCCCTTATGAATATCAATGCAAAATTACTCAATAAAATTCTTGCAAACCGAATCCAAGAACACATAAAGACAATCATTCACCATGATCAAGTAGGCTTCATCTCAGGGATGCAGGGATGGTTCAATATCTGGAAATCCATTAAAGTAATCCACTACATAAACAAACTCAAAGAATAAAACCACATGGTCATCTCATTAGATGCAGAAAAAGCATTTGACGAAATTCAACATCCCTTCATGATAAGAGTCTTGGAAAGATCAGGAATTCAAGGACCATACCTAAACATAGTAAAAGCAATGTACAGCAAACCAGTGGCCAACATCAAACTAAATGGAGAGAAACTTGAAGCAATCCCACTAAAATCAGGGACTAGACAAGGCTGCCTTCTCTCTCCCTATCTATTCAACATAGTACTTGAAGCTCTAGCTAGAGCAATCAGGCAACAAAAGGAAATCAAAGGAATACAAATTGGAAAGGAAGAAATCAAAATATCACTATTTGAAGATGATATGATGGTATACTTAAGTGACCTGAAAAACTCCATCAGAGATCTGCTACAGCTGATAAACAACTTCAGCAAAGTGGCTGGGTACAAAATTAATTCAAGCAAAGCAGTAGCCTTCCTATACTCAAAGGATAAACAGGCTGAGAAAGAAATTAGGGAAATGACACCCTTCACAATAGTCCCAAACAATATAAAATATCTTGGGGTGACCCTAACCAAACAACTGAAAGATCTGTATGACAAGAACTTCAAGTCTCTGAGGAGAGAAATTGAAGAAGACCACAGAAGATGGAAACATCTCCCATGCTCATGGATCAGCAGGATGAACATAGTTAAAATGGCCATCCTGCCGAAAGCAATCTACAGATTCAATGCTATCCCCATGAAAATCCAACTCAATTCTTTGTAGACCTAGAAAGAGCAATTCTCTAATTCATATGGAATAACAAAAAACCCAGGATAGCAAAAACTATCCTCAACAATAAAAGGTCTTCTGGGGGTATCAGCCTCCCTGACCTCAAGCTGTACTACAGAGCAGTAGTGATAAAAACTGCATGGTATTGGTACAGTGACAGGCAGGTAGATCAATAGAAAAGAATCGAAGACCCAGAAATGAATCCACACACATATGGTCACTTGATCTTCAACAAAGGAGCTAAAACCATACAGTGGTAAAAAGGCAGCATCTTCAACAAATGGTGCTGAATCAACTGGCGGTCTAAATGTAGAAGATTGTGAATTGATCCATTCCTATCTCCCTGCACAAAGCTCAAATCCAAGTGGATCATGGACCTTCACATAAAACCAGATACACTGAATCTAATAGAAGAGAAAGTAGGGAAGAGTCTTTAACACTTGGGCACAGGGGAAATGATCTTGAACAGAACACCAATGGCTTGTGCTCTAAGGTCAAGAATTGACAGATGGGACCTCATAAAATTACAAAGCTTCTGTAAGGCAAAGGACACTGTAATTAGGGCAAAACGGCAACCTACAGATTGGGAAAAGATCTTTACCAATCCTACATCTGATAGAGGGCTAATATCCAATGTATACAAAGAACTCAAGAAGCTAGACTCCAGAGATCCAAATAACCCTATCAAAAAATGGGGAAGAGAGCTAAACAGAGAATTCTCAACTGAGGAAACTCAAATGGCCGAGAACCACCTAAAGAAATGTTCAACATCCTTAGTCATCAGGGAAATGCAAATCAAAACAACCCTGAGATTCCACCTCACACCAGTCAGAATGGCTAAGATCAAAAACTCAGGTGACAGCAGATGTTGGCGAGGATGTGGAGAAAGAGGAACACTCCTCCATTGCTGGTGGGAATGCAAGTTGATACAACCTCTCTGGAAATCAGTTTGGCGGACCCTCAGAAAATTGGACATAATACTACCTGAGGACCCAGCTCTTTCACTCCTGCGCATATACCCAGAAGATGCTCCAACATGTAATAAAAACACATGTTCCACTATGTTCATAGCAGCCATATTTATAATAGCCAGAAGCTGGAAACAACCCAGATGTCCCTCCACAGAGGAATGGATACAGAAAATGTGGTACATTTACACAATGGAATACTACTCAGCTATTAAAAGCAATGACTTCATGAAATTCGTAGACAAATGGATGGATCTTGAAAACATCATTCTGAGCCAGGTAACGCAGTCACAAAAGAATGAACATGGTATGTACTCACTGTTAAGTGGTTATTAGCCTAAAAGTTTGAAATACCGAAGAGTCACTTTGCAGGAACAGTAGTACTGAGTACGAGGTCCCAGATGGAGGGCTTGGAGAAAGGACTGAGGGAGTGTGCAGCCCTAGGGAGGTAGCAACACAGGCAACTGGCCTTACCCCCCATACTTCTGGAGACTGATCCACCAACTAAAGAATACACATGGAGGGACCCATAGTGCTGGCCACAAAGACTGCAGAGGAGGGTCTTGTTACCCGTCAGGGGGAGGAGAGGCCTTTGGGCCTGAGGGTGTTATATCCCCTAGTATAGGAGAATGTCAAGGAGGGAAGACGAGAGTGGGTGGGGGGTCGGGTGGGGGGGTGGGTTGGAGAATATCCCCATAGAGGCAGGGGGAGGGCAGAGAGAATGGGGAGGTTCCAAAGGGGAGATCTGGAAAGGGGGAAAACATTTGAAATGTAAATAAAATATGAAAATAAAAAAAAAAGAAACATGCCAAACCAAAAATAAATAGTTTTACAACCTACTTTGTCTTCACACACACACACACACACACACACACACACAGAATTTATGTATCTATGTAAAATCTAGGATTCACAGATGAGAGAAAACATGTAATATTTGTCTTAACTTGAAATTGTTATCTCTGGTTGCATCAAATCTACCTTCATTGTTTATGGCTGAAAAACATTTCACTGTGTTTACTACTGCACTTTCTTTATCCATTCCTCTTGGACAGACAGATGGGCTGGTTCTCTAACTTGGCCGTTGTAAGTAGTACTGCAGCAAGGCTTGAGTCACAAGTGCCACTGTGATGTCCTGTAATGTGAAATGGTATGACTTGGAGTCTTAAGGTACATACACCGGAGTGGTGGGGCTAAGTGGTGTGTTGCATCTATTTTTAGATTTATTTTTTGAAGAACCACCAAACTGATTCCCACAGTGACTCTGCCATGTTACTTTTCAACCTGCAGTATTTAAGGATCACCTTTTCTCTACAGCTTGTTTTTTGTTTTTTGTTTTTTGGTTGTTGTTTTATTTTTTGAGACAGGTTTTTTTTTTTTTTTTTTTTTTACAGACTTCATTTGTCATGAGACTCATTATATTAACTAGGCAGGCCTGGAACTCACAGAGATATGCAAGCCTCTGTTTCCCAAGTCCTGGATTTTTCTTGAACTCTTTGCCAACATTTTATCTATCTATCTATCTGTCTGTCTGTCTGTCTGTCTATCTATCTATCGCAAAGATTTTCTTCCCTGATAAGGAATTTTCAGTCCATTCACAGTATATGAATTGTCATATTCTCAAAGTAAGCATCAAGAAAGATCCTTTACTGATTCTGAAAGGAAGGATAACAAATAAGCACATTTATGGGGCAATATAAGACAGGAAAATATGCATATGACTTGAATTCTCAAAAAAGATGGAACAATGGGAATAAAATTGTTGAAGTCTTAATGGGCAAGAACAGTTTTACAATTAGTCAAATATAGTTCTAACTAAAGATCCAGGAATGCTTAGAGAATACCAAACAAGTTAAGTGCCAAGTGAACACTCACACAACCCCAAGAATATTGAGTTTGCAAAAATCAAACACAAAGAGCAAATATTAAGTGAGGACAGGAAGGAAGAACAGAAGCCCTCAAGATGGTAAGACTTAATGTGGGCTTGTCAGAAAACAGGAAAACAAGAGTGTGACATGAAAAGTTTTAAACCTTTACAGAAATTGAACCAACATATCATTTTGTATCCAGTCAGAAACTATTCCACCAATGTAAATTATGATAGTCAGGAATGGCTTTGATTGGAATTTCAAGATTCCAGATTGGTTTCCATATAAACAAGGGCAAAACCCCTTATTACCTAAGATGCTAAAATTCCAGGAAAAGGACTATGACTAGGGATGCCTTCAGTTTTCTGGATTACTGTTTGAGTTTGATTCTTAGCATCATAAAATCATTTACAATTTTGTTCTTATTTCTTCTGGTGTTCAATTTTTATTCAAACAGGCAGCATTCTGCTAAGTTCTGATAATCTGCCAAGAACTTTTACACTGAAGTTCTATATTAGTCTGTTCATGCTACCATAACAACAACAACACAGCTCTCAGGCTGGAAATTTCAAGATCAAGATACTAGTGTGTTTGGTGAGGCTCTTTCCGTAGCTTACAGACAGCTGTCTTCTTGTGTGTCCTTCCCTAGTAGGCAGGGAATGAGATCTCTTGTATCTCTTCTTATAAGGACACTAATCCTATTGGATCAGGGCCTGTCCATATGACCTCATTCAACCTTAATTGCTGCCAAGAAGTCTTATTTCCAAATACAGTTACAGGGAAGGTTAGAAATTCACCATACAAATTTCAGTGAGACACAATCAGTCAATAGCAAATTTCAAGGTAAATATAGCAAAAGAATCACTGTTAAATGTACAAATTTTATGCATCAGACAGAAAAGGGCAAGTTGGCTTTCATGGAAAGTGATATCCTGTATTAATCTTTAATGTTTTGTGAAGAGAAAGGACTTGAGCTGTACTTTGAAGATTTCACTTGGTTCCTACAGGTCATAGTTTATACATACACTGTAGAGCTTGATTTCAGTAGTCATCCAACAATCCACCTGTGAAATTGGTAACTGAGAAAATTTTTCTTACTCTACGTTATATTTACAGAAATAGAATATCAAAATGAAGGAAATGATAATCTTGCTTTTCTTTGTACTTGCTAGATCATACCTGGAACATTTTTCTTTCTTTTTTTGGGTGTTTACTCAAATACATGAAATTTACAAATATAGTAGGAATCACCGACATGAAATTAAGATGTGTAGAGAATTCAAAAATTGTATCACATATGGAATGGTCAAAGAAACTGCTGACAGTTGACCTAGACAATAAAAATAAATAAATAAATAAATAAATAAATAAATAAATAAATAAATATTCTATAATCTTTTATCTTAATCATGTAATAATGATACACAAACATTTTGGAAGAATAATCAGATTAATTGCAAAGGAGAACACTAGGTCAGAGCTTTCTGAAGGCGGGATTATTTGAGGCAAGTTGTAATAAGATTCCTGTCACAGAAGAGCATAAGATCATATACTAAATAACATGGAGGGATGTTGTAGAAAGAATTCTGGCATTAGGTTGGAGACCAGACTAGCAAACCTTACAGGGATCTTCAAGTTTGCAGAGTTTGAAAAAGGTTTGATTCTTGCATAGATAGTAAATATGTCTATTGTATTTCATGGGAAATTTTCTTCTAATTGGATAAAATGAGGTATGACTTTACCCTTCCAAGACTTATTTGTTGTTTGCACTGGAAATATTCTTTATTTTTTATTTTTTTATCAGTAATGCTCTCCTTTCTTATTTATTCATATTTTTCTTTTTTCTTTTTTTGATACTTTATTTACATTTCAAATGTCTCCCCCTTTCCAGATCTCCCCTTTGGAAGCTCCCTATTCCCTCCCCCCTCCCCCTGCCTCTATGGGGATATTCCCCCACCCACCCTTATTGATCATCTTCAAAAGTGAGTCTAATCTGCAGCAGTACTCAGCTGGTTAATAAGTAATTTTTGAGAAACTATTCAATGTTTAGCACTAGATAAAGCCTCTAAGTTGCTAAAAATATAAAAAAGTACCAAAATGGAATCCTTCCCTCAGCTTCACTGTCATATATAAAAGATACCATCTCACAGCAGACCTCCGTGTCCTCTGGTTCTCCAGCCCCTCTTCTGCAATGTTCTGTGAGCCTTAGATGTAGGAGTTGCAGAAGTTGCACTACAGAAGTATCAGCAGTGGTTGGGCACCTCATGGTCAGCTTGTATTTTGATCACCAAGAAAATTAAAAAAATATGCTCACCTAAACAAGATCTGCACAATGACATAAGCTGATATTATATCATGGATGGGGGAAATCTTACAAGCCTAGAAGGAGTTGAAGAGCTGCCGGCAATAAATGGCTGAGAGAGGAAATGTGGGTGCTCTATAGGGATGAGCTCCAAACAAGTGATCCAATCCCAAGTGGTCAGCTCTAAACACACAAACACAAGCAAGCACCATTAAATAGACTTATCAGATTTATTTGTATATCCATATGTGCATGTGATGCACACATTTGAGAGAGAAAGAGAGAGAAGAGGTCACATGAATTTAAGAGAGAGATAGAGGAGAGAAAATGGGAGAAGACATGGAGGAGTTAGAGAGAGAAAAGGACAGAGTGGACATTATACAAATACAATACTCATATAAAAATCTCAAAGATAAAATATATGGTACTTGTCTTTCTAGTTCTGAGTTACCTCACTCAATAGATTTTCTAGTTCCATCTATTTTCCTACAAGTTTCTCAATTTCATTTTTCTTTATGGCTGAATAGTATTCCATTGTGTACATGTATGATGTTTTCATTATCCATTCATCAGTTGAAGGGTATTTGGATTGTTTCCATTTCTTAGCTATTGTGAACACAGTGGCAATAAGTATGGTGGAACAGCTAGCTATGGAATTGGATGTAGAATCCTTTGAGGTGTTGGAGAGGGAATAGGGGGTAAATATAATCAAAATGGATACTATGAAATTCTCAAAATAATAAAAATATTATATTATTAAAATAAATAAAATGTGAAAAAGAAGAATTCTGTCCTCATGGATTTCCATTTCTCTTAGGGAGCCTATACAAAACTACAGTTGGGGAACTTGACAGAGCTGTATGATTTCACATAAGAGAAGTTGATTGGACAAGTGCAGTCAAGTACCCAAAGGCTAAGCTGTTGTGTTCTAAATCATTTTAAATCTCCCATTTTTTCCAATATTTTTGTTCACCTGCAGCGCCTTCCCAATCATTGCTCATTCCATGTGATACATGTGTTTCCTTTTTTGAAGAGTCATAACACCCCTTACAAGTTTCAACCTCCATGTTATTTCTTTAGAGAAATCATTCCCGGCAATTCATTCTACACATCGAAGCCTGATTTATTCAAACATAAGTCCAATAGCTTGCAGTTACCCCTACCCCCATCATATGATCTTTTATGATTCCCCTTTCTTCATATCAATTGCTGGTTTAATGTCTGTTTGATGTATAAAAGATAGCAAGCAATTTTGACAAACTTGCTCATATGTGTTCAGTTATCAGTGCTTCACTTGTCACATAGTAGGTCCACAATAAATACTTGTTAGATAAATGAAGGTAAGGCATGCCAGCAAATATGAGAAAATCATTGTCAGCATGGGTGAACAGAAATAAAATGGTTATGTGCATGGTAGAAGACTGGGTAGGAAGGAAGGACAATACTGAATGAGATAAGTGGAGCTGCCTGGTTGTGATGTACAGGGGGTTTCTAAGAGTGTTGGCAGTTAAAGACTGAGTATAAAGGACCTTGAATGCTAGTGTCATTAATTTTAATGTGACACACAAGGCAATTAGGAATTCTGTGAACCCGCAAGCATCTTTAAATCTGTGCTCCGGGCCCCAGATATCTTATTTTCAAATAGTACAAGGATAAAAGAGCAAGGGCAGCATTCCTCTTAGTAGGTTGAGTTTGGACAATTTTTGAGTTGTTTACTTTCGTCAACACAATTGAGATATGAATTAGAATTCACCAGTTGTAAGCATACAGTTCTACAATTGTTCCTCTGTGAGCCATGGAACCATCGTCACAGTGAAGATAAGGAACATTATACTTGCTTTCAAAGTTCCCTCATCACTCTTTGCCGATTTAGTATATTCCCATCCTTAATCCATAGCTCTCACCAATCTGTCTTCCACACGTAGAGTTTACTTAAGAGAACATCACATAGGTGAAATTGTACAAATGTACAGCATTTGCTGTGTCTGCCTTCTTTCACTCAGCAAATTATTTTTTAAGATGATGTGATTCTCTATTTGTTTTCTATGTTATGTCCAATTTGCATTATAAAAAAAAGTAAGCAAAATGTAACTTACAAAATTGGCCTGATGATACAATTAACAATGCTGGAGAGACTTTATATGTCTCATAGAAAACATTGACAGTGATTATTTTTATTTTACAAAATAATGGTTTCACCATGGCCTTTTATTGTCATTTGATCATATTCACCCTATAGTAAGTTCTCATGTTTCCAGCACTCTTCTGCTTTTCTACTCATACAGACTCCTCTGCTTTGCTGTCATATGTACGATATATAGTTAGATCTCGACTGTGCATATAAATGAAAATGTGGTGTTTCTTTCTTCTCCCTACATGCACTCCCTTATTCATTCCCCCTTTCTCTTTCCAAATAGCTCTCCCTTTGCTTCACATTTCACATAATATTTCTGAGATCCTTTGGTATTAAATGTGTCAATAGTCCCCCTCTCCATTCCTTTTTACTTTTTGTACTGAATAGTGATCTGTAGTTTGGAAGTAGCACAAGTTGTCCTTTCACTACTTGACAGGCATTTGGGTTATTTCCAGTTTGGATCTATTATAAATAAAGCTACTGTGACCATTTAAGTAGCAGAAGTGGTGTGCTTGTTTGGCCCCTCAACCCAGAGCAAAGGTACCTGGCACTACATGAATGGGTCCTAGGAGAAACTATTGAACTAAGAACAAACCGAGTCTCCCTCTCCTCTACCCCTCCTTAGAGATTGGTTCATCAGCACTGCTGATGTTATTAGCACTCACAATTTGAAATAAAAACATTTGATTTCTCACAGCTTTGAAAATTTTTCTAAGTGCAAACTCATTATAGTCTTTCAATTATTAGCATCATCTCTCTCACCCTCCTAAGGTCTCTATTTTCCTACATAAGTTTATTTTGATATATTTCTATGTTCCCTTTTGCTCCTGTATGTTTATTTCTCTTACTCCTCTCCCTGTCTTTTTCTTTTACCTCATCCTTTCTAGTTTCTCTCCACGTTTCGCTTTCCTTTCATTTGTTATGTTCTAGCCCAGAAATTTACATTTACAGAATGTTTAAATCAAAGATGTGGCCAATTTGCATGAACTTCTACCATAAGCCTTTTACATCCTGACAACATATTTGATTTACTTGTTTTAACAGAGAGGATACTAAGCATTCAACTACCTTTCTATTCCACAAGATGACATCGGTCAATTACACCTAATTTCCTATAGTGATTCTGAGAATTTCAACGGGATGAGCTGTAACATTTCTCTTTAAAGTGCACAGTTGTTGGTTCCTAGGCTGTATACTCCTGCCAATAACTTCCTGCCCCCATTAAAACTCCTGTGTTTGGACAAATTAGAGTCATTAGTATTTCAGCCCCCTGAAATATGTTTAATCATTCAGATGCTGGTGCTCTGTGTTCAAACTTTCGCATTAACAAACTCCCCCTTTCTTTTCCTTGTTAAGTAGGAAACTGATATTTAAGCATCCTAGATTAGTGTTACAGGTGCAGTATCAGCCCACCCATGAGGAGCTGTGCTCAAATTCCCCAGTCAAAAGCCATTGAGCATTAAAGGGACTAAGAAAGTTCATTTTAAAGCTTTATCAGAATTGCTTCTTTTGTACCTAGACCATTTCTCACAGGGTTTCAGGCTTAAGGGTCTTTGCTGGTTCATTCATATTCTGTTTCCTTTCCCAGGGACCTGAAGCCCTTCCTGTATAGGCGAAGTGATGTGAAGTGGGGTGGGGGAGGGAGGAGGACTGGAGTTGGGGTGGGGATAGGGTTGGGGTGGGATGGGAGTGGGTATTTTCTGTGATTCATTCTTGCTGGCTACATGTGAGGAGGCACAAGAATAAGAGTGAAATGAAAGTGGGTTGGGGAAGGTAATCATGGTGTTCAGGGCATGCCAAGAAATAATAGCAGCATCAAAAAGCCCAACTAGAACATCAGTATTTGGGTAAATTGCTTTAGAAAGAAAGGAAGAGTCTCACATGGGAGAGAGGATTCAGGGTTGCAGGGGAACAAATATGTTGGCAAAGTTGAACTTAAAGACAATTTTTGTTTTCTTTTCCCCACTGAAAATTCTTGTTTCCAGGCTGAGTCAGCCCAAGTTTTTCAGTATGCTTTCCAGATGCATTACCAACCTGCTCTTTCCCTTTTGGATGCATGGGTAGCTTGTGGCTGCTCCCCAGCTCTCATTCACCCACCATGCTGCTATTTCATGGAATGCTTCAAGTACAAGACTGCCAAGCTCAGAACTGCGCTGTGCTATCACTCCCCTGTTTCTGGCTCTACCTTTTTACTGATGCAGATGAAGATGGATTTAGTTTTCGGTGCAGCCACAACACACAACTGAATAATATGGCACTCTCAGTCCCCCAAAAGCATTAAATCTTTTTTACTCACATTGCTGCCTAGCCCTTATCTCATCCGCTTCTTGGACATCTGGTTGTTTCTGACTCCAATACAGGATTTTCACATTCATGCTCCATATTTATGAACATTAAGAACGATTTTTGATGCATTATTAGGCTTATTTCTGATGAAAACTGTCATAATTTTGTAATCAAGTAAATGCCCCATTTTATTTTATTTTCCTATTGGAAATTTGGTGTTGGTTTTTTTTTTTTTCTTCTTAGAATGAAGGTGCAGATAATTAAACATTCAAGAGCATGTCTATTTTCACGATCCATCTTTGAAATGTAAATGTTCTCGAGTCCAACCTGTTGACAAACTATGGGTTTAAATTATTTGTTTTGCTTTCCGTGTTCACTTTTATTGGGAAAACAATAGGAACTGTCCTCAGCCTCCTAAACGGGTGCAATGCTGCAAAATTAACTATAGTCTCTCAATGCTGGGCACTGAGCATCATCATCAATCAAACCTCTTCATTTTGGCGTCTACATATCCACCTAAGTGTTGAAACAGTCCCATTGGTATTGTTGTATTAGTAAAATGTACTAAAGAACTTTAGGAAAATGTTTATATCGTCTTAGTGTTTGAGTCCTTCTTGTATTTTTAACCTTGGAAAAGGTACAAATTATTTTGAGCCAAAATTAAAATTATATTAAATGAACCCAGTCTAACCTTATTACCTTGTAATAAACACAAGTCTTTGAAAAAAAATCTCTGTTGGTGTTTTCCATTTGGGTGATTGCGAGCTAATGACATCAAGTTACAAGGGAATGGATTTATGAAATCACAGAATGCTCTTCTTATTTTAAGCAAAAACAGGTGTAAATTGATAGCTTTTGTTTCTTTCCCAAACTCTAAGGAGGCACAAATTCAAACCAAACTTTACCAGTAGAGGATATTTAAGCAGTACATCTCTAGTTCTTTTCACTTTTCCTGTCCTTTATAATGACTAAAGATACTATCTAATAGCATCTTTCAGACATATTATAAGTTGTTAAGTCTAGTACACATTATCATAGCTAGATTATTTTTTGACTATCAGCATCCAGTGCAAAACCACCATTACCTCAGAACAGATTGTTTTTCTGCAGTTAAATGCTATGTAGTAAGTTGGATAAGAAAAATCAAGAGAGAGAGAGAGAGAGAGAGAGAGAGAGAGAGAGAGAGAGAGAGAGA
>JADRCH010007304.1:590415-628606 GCA_019843965.1 Rhynchomys soricoides
AGAGAGAGAGAGAGAGAGAGAGAGAGAGAGAGAGAGAGAGAGAGAGAGAGAGAAGAAAGAAATCATAGGTTCAATGAACCCAGGTTCTAGTCAGAAAGGCAAAAGAGCAAGAAGAGACTTATGAGTATTTTCATGGAAAAAACCAATGATACTATACATGGATGAAGGATTATAATAACAGTCATCAGATCTGACCTATTGGAAATTGAACAGTAAAACTAAAAGCAATTTTCATAAACCTTCCAAACTATCTTCCACTTCTTTTGGTTCCCATGGCAATTTTTCTTTTTCGTAAAAGTCTCACCATTTGAATTAATTGTCCCCAATTGTTGCAACAACTCTCTCCACCTCATTCTCCAAAAGCCCTAGAACAACAGTGTGTTTACTCAAATATCCACATCAACTTAACTAACTAGCTGGTTACCTCAGTAAAAATGGGCAAATCACATTAAGACTTGACAATTAAGAGGTATTAAGAGCCTAAACAGAAATTAGCCCTCAATATGACTTTGTGGTTAATGCAATCACTTGTGAAAACTGGAAATTATTTTTCTTGGTATGATTGGCAACCATAGGAAAGATGGAAAATCAATAGAAATAAATGTGTAGGAAAATAAAAATTTTTACTGCAGTGAATGACTATGAACTAATAATATATGCTATATAATATATATATACTTGTATAAACACATTCATACTCACTATAAGCTGATTTTATTTTGTGGGATTTGCTTTACTAGTTTATTTTTTAATTTTAAATAAATGAATAAAGAAAATGTTATAAGATTATAAAATGAAGTATTCCAAATAGCTTTATCAGAAACATTTAAATGCTCAGTCTCTCTTCTCTTGTGTGTGTGGAGGGCATAACACACATGATTTTTCATAGTTTGAGAGTTTTATACATGAATATAATGTGTTCTGATTAAACCCACACTCACTTCATCCACTCTCTTTCCATACAGCATCACCACTTTTCTCTCCAAACTTCATGTATTCTTTTTGAATCCACTGAATCTACTAATTGGCATAGAGTGTGCATGGCTGTAAGACCATCCACTGAAAAATGGCCAGCCTATCAGAGGCCATGTCTGAAGAAGAAAACTTGACTTTCTCTCGCAGCAGCCATCAATTGCCAATATCTCCTCACCTAAGAGATATATGTTTGAACCATTTAAAAGTATATTGAAAACAATAACTATATCACCCCTAAATGCTGAAAAAATAATGTGTATTTTATAACAATGAAGAATTCTGATTTTTAAAATGTTTCCCTAAAATATGACCTACCTCAAATAATTTTTCCAATGTACATTCTTGACAATGTTCATATATTTAAACTATGACCCATCTTTTGTTTAACGGTGCTTTGTTAAACTAGAAACGTTTTATCAGAGTACAGAAATGGAGAGGCAGGTATCATTAATAATTACCCATCACATAAAAAATAAACATGGCCATTCTGTGGGATTTATTTGAAGTTTATTTCTAGGACATCTTTATGGGGCTATTACCACCTCTTAAGATACTACAACATTTTTAAACTGGGTTATAAAATAGTTTGGTTTTTTTTTTTAAATCAGTATGTACTAGTTCAATTTTTACAAAAGAGAAGTACATTTCTTTTCTTTTTTTTTTTTAATTTTATTTACATTTCAAATGTTTCCCCCTTTCCAGATCTCCCCTTTGGAACCTCCCCATTCTCTCCGCCCTCCCCCTGCCACTATGGGGATATTCTCCAACCCACCCACCCCCACCACCCCCACCCACTCTTGTCTTCCCTCCTTGACATTCTCCTATACTAGGGGATATAACACCCTCAGGCCCAAGGGCCTCTCCTCCCCCTGACGGGTAACAAGACCCTCCTCTGCAGTCTTTGTGGCCAGCACCATGGGTCCCTCCATGTGTATTCTTTAGTTGGTGGATCAGTCTCCAGAAGTATGGGGGGTCAGGCCAGTGGCCAGTGTTGCTACCTCCCTGGGGCAGCACACTCCCTCAGCTCCTTCAGTCCTTTCTCCAAACCCTCCATCTGGGACCTCGCACTTAGTACTACTGTTCCTGCGAAGTGACTCTTCGGTATTTCAAACTTTTAGGCTAATAACCACTTAACAGTGAGTACATACCATGTTCATTCTTTTGTGACTGCGTTACCTGGCTCAGAATGATGTTTTCGAGATCCATCCATTTGTCTACGAATTTCATGAAGTCATTGTTTATAATAGCTGAGTAATATTCCATTGTGTGAATGTACCTCATTTTCTGTATCCATTCCTCTGTGGAGGGACATCTGGGTTGTTTCCAGTTTCTGGCTATTATAAATATGGCTGCTATGAACATAGTGGAACATGTGTTTTTATTACATGTTGGAGCATCTTCTGGGTATATGCGCAGGAGTGAAAGAGCTGGGTCCTCAGGTAGTATTATGTCCAATTTTCTGAGGGTCCGCCAAACTGATTTCCAGAGAGGTTGTATCAACTTGCATTCCCACCAGCAGTGGAGGAGTGTTCCTCTTTCTCCACATCCTCGCCAACATCTGTTGTCACCTGAGTTTTTAATCTTAGCCATTCTGACTGGTGTGAGGTGGAATCTCAGGGTTGTTTTGATTTGCATTTCCCTGATGACTAAGGATGTTGAACATTTCTTTAGGTGGTTCTCGGCCATTTGAGTTTCCTCAGTTGAGAATTCTCTGTTTAGCTCACTTCCCCATTTTTTGATAGGGTTATTTGGATCTCTGGAGTCTAGCTTCTTGAGTTCTTTGTATACATTGGATATTAGCCTTCTATCAGATGTAGGATTGGTAAAGATCTTTTCCCAATCTGTAGGTTGCCGTTTTGCCCTAATTACAGTGTCCTTTGCCTTACAGAAGCTTTGTAATTTTATGAGGTCCCATCTGTCAATTCTTGACCTTAGAGCACAAGCCATTGGTGTTCTGTTCAAGATCATTTCCCCTGTGCCCAAGTGTTCAAGACTCTTCCCTACTTTCTCTTCTATTAGATTCAGTGTATCTGGTTTTATGTGGAGGTCCTTGATCCACTTGGACTTGAGCTTTGTGCAGGAAGATAGGAATGGATCAATTCACAATCTTGTACATGTAGACCGCCAGTTGATCCAGCACCATTTGTTGAAGATGCTGTCTTTTTTCCACTGTATGGTTTTAGCTGCTTTGTCAAACAAAGATCAAGTGACCATATGTGTGTGGGTTCATTTCTGGGTCTTCGATTCTATTCCATTGATCTACCTGCCTGTCACTGTACCAATACCATGCAGTTTTTATCACTACTGCTCTGTAGTACAGCTTGAGGTCAGGGAGGCTGATTCCCCCAGAAGACCTTTTATTGTTGAGGAGAGTTTTTGCTATCCTGGGTTTTTTGTTATTCCATATGAATTTGAGAATTGCTCTTTCTAGGTCTACAAAGAATTGAGTTGGGATTTTCATGGGGATAGCATTGAATGAAAAGTACATTTCTTAGCTTAGACTTAAAATAAAGCGATAGTTTTGTCCATCAGCCTTCTCTTTCTCGCTCCATCTTACTCTTTTCCACCCCCTCCCAAATTTCAGATGTAGTGGTGTCTGGCTTTATCATCTCTTCCTCATTTCATATTTATTCTTTCACCTACTTGAAGCAACAGATGCTGAAATATAACAGCAGAGGTTTGGAAATTAAGCAGCCCAGAGTAGACTATAACCCTCCCTCTGGCTAACTAGTGTGATCTTGGGCAGTTGGCTTAATTTCTCTGAATGCTTTTTTTCTCATTTCTAGGGAAAAAAAAGAACAAAATGGATACTAACTGTGATACTAAGTCTTTGCCTTTGTTACTTTTCTACTGCTGTGTGATGTGATACCATGCCCATGGTAACAACAGTGGAAACAATAGTTCTAGAAGTTTAGCTTCCCTGACTATCATAGCAGGGGGCATGGTGCTGGCTAGAGCTGTAGCTAAGAGCTCACATCTCCAGATGTGGGTTAGGCATAGTGCTCACTGAGAATGACTTTTGAAACCTCAAGTCCCACCCCTAAAGCCATACCTCCTCCAACAAGGTCACAGCACCAAATCATTATCAAACAGTTCCACCAACTCAGGACTATTTAAACATATGAGTCTATGGAGGCCATTCTCATTGAAATCGCCAGACTTCAAAGAGTTCCTGTCCATGCTTTACCAAACATAATCACTAAGAAGGTAACTGGAAATGTTTATAAAATGCTTAACAACTAAGGTCTGGCAAATGGTAAGCTTTTAGGAAGTGCTTACCTTAGCACCATTTGTGTTAGGTTCAGTAGATACATAAATGGATCTCCCTGTCTTTTTTGTTGTGTTTACAGCTGCCAGCATAATTAAATATACTTCTGATCTCAGGTTATAAGTAATATAAGACTTTCTGTGATCCCCTCATCTGGGAAGACTTTTATTGACATTTACTAAACCCCCATGACCAGTTTACTTTACGTTTCTTATCAAATATTAGTACACTGTACTTGGTGTTTTTATTTGTTTAAATTCTTTGACTCATTTCCAGAAGTGCAGTGCCATTTTAAATCTTTTATTTGCCAATATGTTCATGGGTGGGATTTATACCTATTTGCATTCCCTTTCTTATATTCGTTCTTGATTGCATTCAGATTAAATATCTGAAGATTCCTTATTTGTGGTGGCTCAATAAAGTTTGATTAAAAGAATGAACAGCAGTCAAGCATTTTAAATCCAAGAAAGCATATATTATTAAGAATGCCGTATCTTTCAAAGCAATAAAATTTCAACTCTATTTTAGTTTACTTACAAGTCATAAGAATAAATGCCCACTTCATTTGGAGCCTGTGCTAGGTTCCACTTGGTAACCTTTTTGGCACCATCTTACTGCTATTTCAAGTGGGATTCTTTCATGGTGTACATATTTTAAAAATATTGTCATGCTGTGCCCAGGATAGTTACAGAACTTCCACAGCAAGTGCTCCTTGTTGAAATCCAGGGTTATTAATAATGGCAAGTCATTTGGATACTTTAATTAGTACCCAGCACTATGTCCATTAGTTAATATGTATTTTTAACATCATAGTGCCTAACAACAATCGCAGTGTACATTTCCTTGGCACTACAATTTCTCCACTTGGTTGTGTCACCATAAGTTTTGGGCGAACATATTTTAAAAAGTACAAGGAAATTTTCTGTAGATAAAGGTCATATAGCTAATCAAAAGACAGTTTAATGCCTTGAACAAAACTTTTTCTCTACTACTCTTAAAATATGTCATTGGAATTCCATGTTTCCTCCTTACACATTTCTATTTCTTGTCTACTGGATTTGTAATAAAGGAATTCAAAAAATGGAATGATGAGAGAGGCACCCAGAGGTCTATTCAGTCATACATACCCAAACCAATCACAATCTTTATTAAGTCACATAAACATACCAAATTGCCATCGTTTACAGCAAGTTAGTTCTAATTTTTTTATTAATGGAACAGAGCATATTCTTACATTAAAACATTAGAGGATATATCTAATAGATATTAAAGTATTCATTGGCTAATAGGTGAAGATTTTCCATTTTCTTTACTGCTGTATCCCACAAATTAAAAATCAAAGTAGCTGTACAATAAATATTATTTTATAAATCCACAGATGAATTAGTACTGTTCGCTAAAGATCTCCAAGCAGCAAATCCCTCTAAGTGCTGAAAACTATTTTTAATTGTTTTGAATGTAGAGGTACCCAGCACCTCTTCTAATTTTTATTAGGCAAATCCCATCAGGTGCTTAGACAAATTTTCCATAGAAATTCTGAATATTTCTGAGAATTCATAAGAGAATCTGATGAAATCACTTTTTGCATTTGCATTTACAGGAACTAATTTTGTTTTTCCTTTTCCCTACACACTATTTTCCCCTAAAGTGTGCTCCTAGGTACCCCATTAAAAGTGATCTGCTTGGATACATTGGCATATACGCACCTGACTTTTAAATTACCAAGCTTTGCAAAAAAAGGGCATTTTCATACATGCTTCATCTCTAGTTTTTGTTTGCCTTTGAAACAGAAACCTGAACTATGAGAGGCTTGAATTAGTGGGACAGGTGGACTGTCAGCTTAAAAAGTGACCTCTGGGCCCTGTCCTTAAGGACCTGTGACAAGGATAGCATAACTAATGCCAGGACCAGTATTAAGAGTTAGAAGAAGACATTTTGTCCTTGGTAAGAGCCCTGCTCATGGTCTAGAATGTGACCTGGCTGTTCAATTTGGCAGAATCATAAAATTTTACTTACAAATGCTATATTCCTTAATGGCCTGGCTTTAGCCTGTATCCCTAGCCTCTGTTTCTAAGCACTCTCTTTCTATACCACACACCACCATACTTTCCAATGATGTAAATTATATGGTAGAATATCAGAGAGACATCAAGTGGGTGAGGAAGATGTTTTGGAACAGGGAACTAATAGATGCCATCCTCATCCCCAGTGATAGGGATGCTTGTGTCTGGGAGATTTGAATGAAGTATTGTCTTAAATGCAGCCAATCAGAATTGAATGCTTTCTCATTCAGTGTGTCTTATCTGAAACTCTGTCAAAGCTTACCATGCTCTACATTCTATTATCCTTAGCAGTGAATATGGACAAATCTATCTCTGTGTACAAGCTTTGTGACTTTTCTTCTGCTGTCCTGGATGATTGTATCAGGGCCTCATACCTACAGGCTACACATTGTTTCACTGAGCCACATCCTCAGCCTTGGTTTATAATTTTGAACAGTACATTTATTTCCCCATCTTTCTATTATACATGGGCATGATCAAGCTGAATAGGTTTTTTTTTTTCCTCAAAAAGATCATGCTGTGAGACTTATGTAAGTGTCCATTGCAGATCCACTCAAGTTTTGCCCTCTCCATCACTGGCTGCCTATACCTTCACCAAACGAAATTCCACTATGAAGAGGTACATAAGGCATGATTAGGTAGTAGCAAACAGAGTTATATATTCAGACTTAGCTCATAGTTATTGAATATTTGTTTTACTGATGAGGAGATGGAGACTCAAATAACTTTCAATAGCTTGCCAAATGTCACACAACTGCATAGTTAATAAGCAGTTCTGCCAGGGTTGAAATTCAAATCCTCTGACACAAAGTCAAAATCCCTTTCAACCAATGCTAGAGCATTTAGATGAGCTCTGCTCACTAAACTTCCAATGCTCCTAGTTGTTTCATTGAAATATTCTGTGTCTTTTAGTCAGGCAAAAGCTGAATATTATGAAGATATAAGGCTAATTGCATGTGCATATTTGTTTCTATGTCCACTTATCTGGGTGACTATATTATTTTTCTATCTTACTGTATTTGTGATTTCGGGTATTTTAGTGCACTTACATTTTGTGAGTGTACTAATTTTTTTAACTTGTGTAATTATCTATTTTTTAATCTTCCCTATAGGGCTCTGAAGTTCTGACCCCTGATGCTAGGAGCATAAATGTTGATTTTTGTCTTCATTTTCTACCAGATTTCCTAGGGTTGTGGCTTAAAATGGGTCTTGCATTTCAATTGAAAACCCTCAACTCTTGAGCTTCTAGTGGGGAAGACTGAATGCACAGCTATGTGCAAAGACAAATTGCTAAGCTCCCAGTTAATAAAAGCCTAAGCTACAACGGGGGTGGGGGTGGGTGTAGGAATGCAAACAACCTAAGTTTAAAAGGGAATGAGAGCACTTTTTATGCTAAGATAGAAAATTGGGCTTTAGTAGGTTCTAGAACCATGGCTTTGCTAGAGAAGCAACAAACAGAATTTATATGAAGAGTCAGCACTTAGAAAACTGATACTTATCACCCCAAAAGGATGCATGGCCAGTGGACATTCTTAAAAGCTAACAGGAAAGTCCATCAAAGAAGACAGCAAGACACTGATACACGGGAACTCAAAGTTACCTAAGAGAGGAAAACTACCTCAAAATAGCACAGAAGAGACAACTGGTACAAAGAAGACTAATTGAAGATCAGTTTAAAAAGGGAATATTAAGGAAATTATTCTTAAACATTCCCAAATTGAACACAATCTTAACTTATACATCTGAAACCAAAAGTCTAAGACATTTGACTGTTCAGTTATTGAACTTGAAAGGAAAGAAAAGTCCCCATCAGGCTGTACAGCAAGAAAACAATAGTGCTATAGCTGACTGTGCTATAGGAACATGAGAGAGATACTGTGTTGGAGAAAATTCTTCAACTTAGGTGTGAAACCCCAAGTAAACCATCTAGGCAAGTGTTCAGTCTGAAGATGCAAGAAATGTCTGAGACAGTCAAGATGACTTGAAAGTATTTTCCAGCAAAATTCCCAAGCCATCAGCTTTTCTGAAAGCAGCTTATACCCAAGAAGAAGGTGTACCAGAAACTGACTAAATTTACCTCAAAAAGCAAATGTTTTAATAGAATTTTAAATATTGTTGTTATGGTAAATTACATCTTAGTTCATCTTACTTAGGGTGATTGAAAGAAATAGGTTAAAATGTACAATTGCACTGATTGGTTATTATTTTGTGTATGTACCTATCTTACATATATGCATAAATATGTATAACTGTGTATGACATGTACTGCATAGGAACAGAAAATTTAAAATAAAAAATGAAGGTATAGAAAATGAAAATGAAAAAAATGAGTTATAACGAATAATATAGTAAAATAATCCAGAGTAAGTTACATGAAACATTAAAACATTATAGATCAAAAATGAACAATTTTACCATTGGTTTAAATGCCACCTACCAAATAAAAGTCACAGATTTATTTTAAAGAAAGTCTTTTCTTATGTTCTTTCAAGATAACATGAACATTTTAGAAAGTTTCTTCACTTTTGAGTTTCCCACACAGTGACACACACGTGTAATAGTAGCACTTGAGATGCTGATGCAGAAAGATCCTGAGTTCAATACCAGGTTGAGCAACATCATAAGACCTAGGAGGGAAGAAGGGGGGAAGAGAGAAGGAAGAAGGAGGAGAAGGAGGGGGAGGAGGAGGAGGAGGAGGAGGAGGAGGAAGAGGAGGAAGAGGGAGAAGAGGGAGAAGAGGAAGAAGAGGAAGAAGAGGAAGAAGAGGAGGAGAAAAAATTGGTTGTATTTTGGGGGGGAAGCAAACAAGAACTGAACATTGAAATGATTGTCTATAAAGGAATATTTTCAGAAACAGAATGTAAATGGTAAGCCTTGTTGCAACTGTGTTTTTAGACTGTTAATTTCTGTTGCTCTTACAATTTAGACGTCTCTGTTTGACTTCAGTTATAAAATTGGTTAATCATACAATAAGTAGGATAAAAGAACCTAATTGCCAACTTCTACACTTCCCTCTGGATAAGTGATTACAAGTAAATAGAGAAACGCAGTCGCTCATTCCTCAGTGGCATCTCCCTCTCACTCCCCACACCACCCCCATGAAAATACCTGCAATCTTGACAAACTGAAGGTAAGGCTGTCTCTGGAATAGAAAAGGGCTTCCCTGGCAACAGCACTTCTAAGCATCCTGCCTGGGTCAAATGAAAACTTCTTATAGAAGCCATTTTGTCTGACTATTCAGTGGAGTGGCCTCTTTGTCTTCTGAATTTAACTTTATCCAACCTAGGAAAAGACAGCTATGAAAACACTTCCAGCCTACCCTTAAAACTCTCCTGTATTTTTTGTCTGCCTTTGCATCTATATTCTCTCAGCCCTGATGTACTCAGATGCTCATTGTTCCTCACTTACATGTAAGGGCATTGGATAATGCCAGAAGGTTACCTTGTTAAGAAGTGGTAGATGGATCAAGCAGAACCTTGTGGCCTTGTGAGACTGGAGCATAATCAAATATCATTTTTTCCTATGAACTCATTACTCTTCAGTCAATGTCACCCAGGTAATCACACATGTACTTACTTGGCACTAGGCATGCATTTCCCAGATAGCTGATCATGCAAGCCTCTATCTAAGGCTATATGGCTTGCAATGATGTTTTGGGTTAAATAAGTTTTAGTTTGGGGTCATTGATTTTATTTTATTTATTCTAGAAGGTTTCCTGCAGAGTCCTAGAAACACCTTCAGTTACGTCTTCCTCTACTGACTCTGTACCTTCAATAATTGGACATAGTGAATATGTTGAAATATAAGCTCTGTTAGTTCACCCCCAACACCGCTATGCAGCTCTCCCTCTGTGCCTGGAAAGCCTAACTCCTTATCTGGTCTTACTGATAGAGTATTCTTCCTGCTTAGGTGTCCTTGATGTTCTGAAATTCCCACTGGATGGCCTCATCTACATTATACTTTCTCTCCACAGCACAAAATGATGGCAGCTCTATCTAAGGAGTCCACAGAAAGATAGCTAAATATATCTTCATCCTTGGAACATGAGTGAACTATCATTGATCTTACCTTTCCTCAGCTGGCTTACCATCATAGTGAATCAGAACAAGGAGAGGAAATCACAATGCTCATAACTCCTGGAAGTTTGTAAAAAACCACCAGTATTGGAGAATGGGAGTGGGAATGTTCTTGTTTGAAAGTGAAATTCACTATCCTAAAAATATACCTGGAAGAGGCTAATTTTTGTAGTAAATATTTAGACCATGTTCTCATGGTGAAATGGTGATGGGATAGGATGGGGTCTCTCCTCTGATTTGCAAGAGTTGCAACTTCTGTGCTTAAAATCATCTGACCATGACACACTTAAAGCTATTGCTACCAGGCCACTCAGTGCAGTGTGGAAATAAGATGGACACATTTGGTGTTCCTGTGTGTTGGCAAGCCTAACTGTATCCCCAGGAAGAGATTATTTTGTCCTATGTGTCCCTCCTATTTGGGACAGTGCATAAAAGACCAATTTGCTCAAAAAGAAACAAAGAGCGACAAAAAGACACCATCAGCTTATCAAAAACTTGATTATGTGGAATCCCTGCCAAGTCAGCCTATAACTCTTCATGATTTTATTTTTGCTCCTCAGAGCTCAGCTAGAGTTTCTTGTGCACCACTCAGTACTGCGGAGTGAAATAGTCTCTGTTTTTTGTTCTAACCTGATAGTTTCTTTAGGTCAGAAACACTCTCACATTATACTCAACCTCTGCACATTATACCCCTTACTTTAATACACTTAAAATGTACTCAGTACCGTCTGCAGTTTTGAAGGTACCTTACAATCTCTAGGAATCCCTTAGAGAGTACTCTAAAGGTCTTTTTTATTATGAAATACATTCATTATAATTCAAAATTATGCAAAAATATAAATGCTTTGTGATAACTAAGTAATATTTTCTTTTAAAAAATGAGTTACAATCATTACATTCTGACTACAGTTTCTACCCCCACTCCACCCAGTCTGCCCACCTCCTCCTCTCTCCCCCAGATCTTCCTCTGTTTCCGTTTAGAAAAGAGCAGGTCTTCCAGGAATATCAACCCAACATAGCATAACAGTTTGCCATAAGACGAAGCACAAACCTTAATATCAAGGCTCAAAAACATGACTCAGAAGGAGGAAAAGGGTCCCCAAAGCAGGCAAAAGTATCAGAGGTACTCCCCACTCCCACTGTTACGAGTCCCACATGAACACCAAGCTGTAACTGTGAAGTTTTTCCAGACAGCCCTCTTCTCTAGACCCATTACTCAAGATCTGGAAGTGAGGAGTGTGGATCAAAAATACTTTCAAGTTTCATTACTTTTAAGAAGAAGAGGGTAGGAATTCGCATGCCAGCCTACCAGATCTAGATAGTTTTGCAGAAAGCAAAACGGTGCCTAGACATTAGCCAAAAGTTAGTTGTTCTCAAAATAATCCTGAAGAGTTATTTAACAATTGCTAAATCTCAAAGTAATAAACCAGGAGAAAAACATCTAAGCTTCATGGAGGAAAGAGAGACAGAGGGTGTGAGACAGGGAAAGTAGAAAGTGTGTGTGTGTGTGTGTGTGTGTTTCACAGCCGTAGACTCATATATTAGATTTATGATGGAAGGTGAGTAGCAGAATCAACATTCAGATAACTCTGTCTCACTGTAGCTCTACCCTCCCACCCCTTAGACCCTGTTGGTTCCTCCTGCTTGCTTTATAATGCTAGGCCACTTGAGGTTTCTTCAGGGGGGTGTCTGCCAGAGAATGCTTCTCTTTCTGCAGGCTACAGGGCTCAAAACCTACTAGGTAGCCTAGAGACGGAGTTTCTGGCATCTCAATTGCCAGCCATAGTCTGAATGAGGGGCTTCTATGAAGCCTGAATAATAAGCGTTTTCAAGACTCCATAGTGTCCCAAAGCAAAAGGGCTAGAGTGAGTGGTATTCTCATCCATGCAGTTCCAGGACCTTCTCAGGTTTCCACAGCCAGATGGGGCAATACTGGGCTCTAGATTCTGGTCCAGGACTACAAGCTTCTGCCCAGAGACTTGAAGAGAGCTAGGGAAAAACAAATTACTTTCTTCCCACATTATTAGCAGTGTATCTGATTGGTGACTTTATATGCTATACAGCACTTTCCCATCTATGTAATTTTTTAAAATTTCCAGTTTGATTTTGTCATTCTAATTCTCCTATGCAAAGGTAACATAAAATGATGGAACTATGAGACCATTGAGAATAGGGAACTCTGTATATAATCTACCTAGCTTTGAATTCTAGCTTAGTTACTGAACTTTAGGCAGTTCGCTTAATATCTGTGGTTTTGGTTTTCTAGTCTGTAAAATGGGGTTGGTAACGATGAATGCTTCCTTATTTAGCTATGGGGATTAAATAAGTTAAAACTGATTACAGTGAGTATCTGGTACTATCATAGCATTTGAAGAAACTGTATGGTAGAAGTGGGTGTGGTAGGCCAGGCTTTTAATCCCATCATTTGGGAACAGAGGGATGCAGACCACTATGAATTCTAGGCCAAAATAGTCTATACAGTGATTTCCAAGCCAGCCAAGCATAACTGTCTCCAAACAATATTGCTCTAGTGTTTCCAGTTTCACAGATTGTAATGTTCATTACCATGCTCCAAACAACACTTTACTTGGCCAAAACCCTTGCTCTGTCCTTCCCGCAACCAGTGCCCTAGTTGAGATACAGAATAACAACCTACTTGCACTTCTCAGGGCAGTCCTGCCATGCCAGACATTTTTCTCTTCTTGGTCGCAGTGTTCTCCAATTCCTGACACTCTTCTGTCATTTCCTACTCATATCCTGTCATAAGTTATGCTTAGACAACAAGACTCTTGAAGAACTGGAAGATCTTGCTGTATCTTCAGACTCCAGAACAATGTCTGCCACAAAGAACTACTACTTAGCAAGCATTTGTGAAATCAAAGGCTTTCTGTTGTGTCCCAGTCCCTAGGGAGTTGTTGACAGGGGCAGTTTCTATTCAGCCCTACACAAAGCCTTGTGTAGTAGTAAGTTCAATTTTGATTTCCACTTTTCAAATGAGAAAAGCGATGCTGAGAGGTTAAATAATTTGCCTAGAAATGCATACTTATATTTATATGGCTAATCATTCCATAACAATCTGCAGTTTGAAATGCTGAGTGAGATCTAAGAACCCTGCAGCTGCTATCACCTGCTACACGAAGCTATGAGGTTCCGGTGGCTTCATTAAAAGCATAGTGTTTGGTTTTCACGTAGTTTCTTTTTTTGACGAAATTGATTTTCATTAGGAAATTTGAGATATCTTAGGAAGGTAAACGGCACGTGAAGGAAACTTCGGCCATTTCTTATTAATTGTTCCATGAGCCCATTGGCTGCAGTACTTTAATCCCATTGCATATGTGAGCTATAGTCAATGTCTCACCCCAAAAATATCACTTCAAAAATATCTTCATGAGACCAAAGGACTGACTCAGTGGGTAAAAAAGTTCTTTTTGCATAAGTCTCCTTACTGAATTCAGTCCCCAGAAGCCAACTTAAAAGCTATATGGGCATTGTACATTTGTAATCCCAGTACTTCTACAGTGTGATGGGAGATAGAGATAGGAGAATCATCCAGAAGCTTGAAGGTCAGCTGGCCTGGAATAAGCTGATGGGAACAAGAGAGGGCCCTTCTTCAACAGTTTGGAAGTTGTGAACAGACCCCTGAATGCCTCCTGTCTCCACACAACACGCCAGGCCCTGGCTGCTCTCTCGCTCTGCTGCTCACACAATGCACAAAAGAAAACTTGAGAACTATTTTGTAGTCAAATTTTTCGAAACATTGCTCTCTATCATCAAAAACATACTTCCCTAAGGCAGTTAAGGAGAGATTTGCAGATTAACAACAGGAACGGAAGCAGCCGTGGCTACATTTGTTGAGAACTTAGTGTGTATCAGGCCTGTGGTACTTGGAGATTTACTCTAGACATGAAAGTTCTGCAAAGTAGACTCTGCTATTTAAAATACGGGGGAAGAGGGCCTCAGAGATTTTGACTCATTTGCTAGGGGCCACACAGCTATTAAATGTAGAACCTAAACTGAATTCTGAAAGTTCATGTCTTTAAAGCCCGGGCTTTTATCCCAAACTAGACTTTGAAGACTGTCCAAGTTACTAAGGACTGTCCGCAAGTGTCTGTTTCCTCAACAGTAAAATCGAGAGGATGAACTGTTATCTTGTAGGGTTACTCTGGAGGTTAGAAATGTCCATGGCCAGTGCCAAAAGTGCACACAGTAGGCATTTCAACTATTGTGTTGAAACATTTTTGAATGCATGGGAGCATTTAATGAGCAGAAGAACACCCGAGGTCGCTTTAAAGGCATTGGGGAGCTAGAGAGGTGGATCTACATACAGCTTCAGCTGTCTTGGGAGCTGGCCCTCTCCCTTCTAGGATACAGTGACCGAATCAAGCTCTGAGCGACAGGCAGGGGGCAGGGGCCTGACTCCAGCTCGGGCAACCTCTGCAGGGAGTAGAGAGAGAGGCGGGGAGCTGGGAGGGGCGTTCCAATTCTGGTCGTCAGAGGACTGCAGGTGCTAGGCAGAGTTGGTGTAGGTGGGTTCGGGAGCCCAGAGAGGGAGAGGAGGAGGCTGGGGCGGGACGGCAGGCGGGTGGGGGATAGGGAGGCGGGGCTCGGGGCCCGAGAGGCCGTCCTTAGACAGCTCTTCCCATGCCGGGCAGTTTGCTGCATCTGGAGGAGCTCTCTGGAGAATCTCCAACCTCAGAGCGGGCCTTCTACTACCGTAAGTACCTACAAATGAGCGCATAGTCCAGTGGCAGAAGATTAATTACTAGGCACAAAATCCTAAACAAAATCCCCGAAAGACCCCCCCTGCTGTGATTAATCGCCGTAAATCAAACTGCTCCCCAGTCTTTCCCCCCACCCCCTTCATCCCTGCCTCTCTTCTTCTTTCCCCCGATCCGAGCCCCGCCTCGATGAGAACCTCTGGGCAATGTGGATATCTCCCCCTTTCCTTTCTCAGTCTTCCCTCCAAACCCTAAGCAACGCTTGTAACCAGCACCCCGCGGAGCCCAGCCCTTCTGATTGCTGGAGCCCTTAAAGCTATGAAAGGGGCTAGCCTTTAGATATTTTGTACATATCACTCTCTAAAGCACTGCGGCTCTGCCTAATGGTGGAGAAAGTGCTTGGGGTAGAGTACTAGGGGACCGTTAAAAAATAGCCTCAACTGCCTAAGTTGGGGGTGGGGTGAAAGGGCAAAATGGGCGTGGCCAATTTTGAACATCAAGGGTTGTTCCTAAGTTCCCTGAGCATAAGATTCATCATCTTGGCTGAAATGATATGATACAATTCTGTTTTGTTTTGTTTGTTTTTAATAATTGAGGAATGGTCAGCCATGCTGAGAAATTCAGCCTTTCTGACCCCACTCCAGTTACCAAGAAACAAGACCCAGATGTCCATGTGGTAAGGCTGGATCAGGCTGGATCCTCAGAGGGCAATCCCTGAGTCCAATCCCACGATGAACTCTTTCCTTGGCAAAGAATCTAGCTTCCCCCAATAGATCCTGGCCCAGTGCCCCGAGGCGAAACAGAGCAACAGGGTGGTATCCAAGCTTTGACCTGAACTGAGAAAATTGGGGACAAGGGGTTCTAGGAATTGGGATGGGAAAAGTTTCATTATGGTCTTATGCCAAATTATAACCCTCTTTGAAAAATGAGACAAAATACACCTGTTTACAAAAAAAAAAAAACGTACTCAGCACGCCTGGCACTGTACACTCGTTTTCTGTAATCGAAAACAATAATATCAAATTTTAGAAAAGTTCAGAGACTGTAAGTTAAGCATCCTTCAACACACACACACACACACACACACACACACACACACACACAAATGAAAATCAGGGCCCAGCTCTTCTTGAATCTTCTCAGTGTCCACCTGTAGTCTACGGCCCAGGCATTTTGAAAATGAAGCTTTCAACTTCTCCATTTTGCTCACTGTTAGCCTGTTAGCATTAGACCATATCAGAGGCTGCTGGTCTGTGATAAGTTTAGAAAAACAAAGTCATTCTCTTTTCCTTTTGTGGGAGCTGCATCTCCCTCACTCTACTGAGCTAAGATCAAATAGCTGAAGGCAGGTGGGATTTTGTACTATGAGTAGAGGTCTCATGGAGGAGAATTCTCCTGAGTTTGTGCTGTGAGGATACACCTTCCCTAGGCAGAAGGTTACTATGTGGTGAGAGGGGAGAAGATCCACCTCGTGTATGTGGAGTACATATGGTTAAGGGTGACTTCTGGAAAAATGGAAAACCCTCTCTGAAATCAGATATCTTTTCTATGTTCCTTCAAATTCAAGCAGTTCCATTTTCTTCAGAGGTAGTAACAAATCTGCTTAGAAGCTAAGGGCACGTTCTAAGAGGGATCATTTATACTTTCATTAACTACGTGGAAGCAGCTGGATTAACTAACACATACTCAAGATAGGGTATTAAGCTTTGGTGGTAAGGGATAAGGGTGCATTATAAACACTCCTTACAGAGAACAGTCTTTGTGATGAACTTGGAGGGGTGACAGAGGGTGAAGAGGGGTTGAGGACAGATGCTGCCTCTGGGCATTTGAGTGTCAGCCTTGGAGTTAAAAATGAACCTTAATTTTTATTTAATATTTTAAAGTTCAGCAAATTTTGTATCCTCCCTAAGCTTCATTTGCCCCAGCAACAAAAAGGCATCAGTGGTAATAATGCCTCTTTTATTAAGCTGTTGGATGATTCAGATGTGTGTGAGTGCATGCTGCACATACTGTGTGTGACTAGTGCAGTTGTGCACTTATCTAATTAAAAGATCTCAAAAGGTGACTCTTGGCATGGTCTGCTTCCTCTACTCAGTAGGATTTCTTCAGGCTTGTTTAAGGTCACCTTCTGTACCTTTGAAATCTCAGGGACAAATAAACATTTCAACAAAATAACAACTTGGATCGCAGGAAAAGATTTTGAGTAGCGAGACTGGGAAGTGAAAAAAAGCAACAAGTGGCCTTATTAACAAGCTGGGTTCCTGGGAGCTAGTGGAATGTAAGGTTGTCAAGAGTAATGCAGTGATCACACCTCAGCTCAAAAGAGCAGAACTAGACTCTGAGCAAGAAAATGTCTTCTTTTAGATTCTACTACCTTTTAAGAAGCAAAGCCTTCTAGACTTGGAATATACATTCTGCACCAGAGGGTCCATAGGCCTGGACAGGCCAGAGTGGCAGTCATGATGCTTCGGACCTTCACTCTTTTGCTCCTTTGCATTTGTAAGTACAAGGAAGGGATGAGAAACAAGTGACCCTGTTAGAGAGGTTCTTGTGAACAGGCTCCTGGGGGATCTGGGGAGCTTGTTGAGGCTGGAGGGCAACGTAGAAAAGGAGACTTCCCTTACCATTCTCTTTTCAGGGCTCAATCAGGGTATGACTTCAATGGGTAAGTGTCTTCCTGTCTGGAATGCTAAGGTACTGGCCTTTCTGTATAGCTGTGAGATACCCAAGGAAGGTTGGGCTACATGGGAATCAAATCTTCTTCCATTATGATTTGATTTCCCAAGAAAGATGCAGAGCTTTTTCTCACTTTAGAAGGCAACCTATTCCCCTGCTTAGTTGGATTCCTTGAGAAAATGCCCCTGGCACCTCTGTCCCAAACCCATACAAGAACAGATACACAAGTAGGCACTCTCACAAGAAGGCAGAAGGCAACATCTGGGTGGGTTAGAGCTAGTTTTAAGGTGTGTTGTGGGGCACTGTGTGGGTTGAAGAGGACTGAGCACTAATATCTTTCTGATTTTGGGGAATGGCAGCAGTGGAGTCTCAACCAGAGCTATGGATAGAGTCCAACTACCCTCAGGCCCCTTGGGAGAACATCACACTTTGGTGCAAAAGCCCCTCTCGGGTATCCAGCAAGTTCCTGCTTCTGAAGGATAACACACAGATGACCTGGATTCATCCTCCTTACAAGACCTTCCAAGTTTCATTCTTCATAGGTGCCCTTACTGAATCCAATACAGGTCTTTATCGATGCTGCTACTGGAAGGAGAAAGGCTGGTCGAAACCCAGTAAAATTCTAGAGCTAGAAGCACCAGGTGAGATAGCAAGACTAAATACTCAAGAATATTCGCCCACTCTTAGCACTCAAAATCACCATCCCGGGGAAGGATGAAGTGATTCATTTACCTCAAATGCATGCATGTATGTGCGTCACAGATAACACATAAGGAAGGGTGGGGTAAGGAAAGAGTTGTTCAGGGAAGGCTCATCTAAAGCTTATCTCGCCTCTTCTGCTATCTAGGCAGCGCCTCCCTTTCTCTAACTCATATCAGTTCATTCTTTATTTTTTTCCAGGCCAACTCCCTAAACCCATCTTCTGGATCCAGGCAGAGACTCCCCCTCTTCCTGGGTGCAATGTTAATATCTTCTGCCATGGATGGCTTCAGGATTTGGTATTTATGCTGTTTAAAGAGGGATACCCAGAGCCCATAGATTACCAAGTCCCAACTGGGACAATGGCCATCTTCTCCATTGACAACTTGGCACCTGAGAATGAAGGGGTTTACATCTGCCGCACTCATATCCAGATGCTCCCCACTCTGTGGTCAGAACCCAGCAACCCCCTGAAGTTGGTGGTAGCAGGTGGGTGTGGCCGTGGCTGCTGGCATCTGACTATTGTTATCCCAGGGATCATGGCTGGTTGAGCAAAAGTTTATCATATTACTTGCCTTGGCCAGTTTCTAGGCTCTGCAAAGTCAATGAGGTAGAGTTGTTTGACATTTCCCTGAGCTACAAATTAGAATCACATATGCTTTAAAGCAGATAATCCTTTGGCTATTCAGTAACTTCATCTTATCATAGTTTTACTATCCTTTACTTGATCATCATTCATTCATTCAGCCAATATTTATTGAGCTCCTAATATGTGCCAGGCATTGCCAGTACAGTCTTAAAATTGATTTATTAAAAGTTTAAATGTATTTGTAATGATTATATTTAAGAGTGGGAAACAGACTGAATCACTGAGCCCGTTGATGTAAAACAAACAAAACAAATGAGAAAGAAAGCAACAGATTGCTTTGTCCCATATCACTAGAGCCAGTAAAGGCAGCTCCAAGTTCTAAACACAAAAGGCAACTCCCCCAAATGTCCAAATGCTAGAAAAACACGCTCCAGCTTCAACTCCTCCATCCCATGCCCTGGAAGATTCCAGACAAAATTGTCTACATTTATGTAGTTCCTGCCGCAAGCAAAATAGATCTAGGGAAATTGTGATGCTACAGGAAGTGCCCCTGATTTCTAGTTCCACCCATGACATTGCTTCCCTGTACAATGTTGAGCAAGTCATACCACTCCTCTGTGCTTCGGTTTTTTCCATTCTAACACAGGATAACAGTATCTGTCCAATCTATTGTACAATGTCACTCTGTGCTTCAATTTTATGATCTGCAAAACTGCTATAAGAATAATGCCTACCTCACAGGGTTGTTGTGAGGATTTGCCTAAATAACATGTACAGTGCCTGGCACATAAGTTCTCAATAAATGGCAGTTAATAATTTTATTAATATAGCTTTTTCTTGAGGATCAAAATACAAAGGACTGTTTAACCCATGTATATGGATGCTTGTCATACACATATCCTTCCAACATAGTTCTCCACTAATACCCACTTCTGCAATTAATGTTCACCAGGATTTCCCACTTATCTATTAAGTTACCCTGGCAGGGACTTTATATTATTTATACTCAGTAGCGCTAGACCAGCATGTTTCATGACACATCCAAAAATCTCCCATGAGTATTTGACAGAGCTGACACTTCCAAGGTGGATGAGCCGATGTACTTGGGATCTGAGTGGGGATAACATGGAGTCTTATAAAGCTGAAGTTTAATAGTACAGCCACTTTAGAAAAACAATCCATGGAAATCAGGGTGGATCCCGTTACCAGGTTTTCTTGAGATATTACTTCTCCCAGCTCATGCTACAAGTGTTGGAAGTAGGGTCTTAAAGAAAGATTAATGTGTTCAGATGCTCTCATCAATATTTCAGTGAAAGTTATGCTCTACAAGATGGAATCAAAGTCAGTTTTAGAGGTGCAGATTTTCTGGCCGTAGGAAGAACTATATTTGTCATTTTAGAGACCTGAAGATACAGTGAATTATGGATGTAGACTGTCCCCTGAGGCAAGCACCTATACCTGGCTGAGCTCACAGTGGAGCTAATAAAGTTGGATGAGAGGGAAGGGCTATAAGAGAACTTGCCCTTGATTACATACATGTACAGGCAGAAATCTAAGGCAGGAGAAGGAAGGAAGCTTATATCCCAATCACCATTTTTGTCCAAAGAAACTAGGAGAATAAACATAGACGAGGGAAGAACTGGCCAAACTGTATCTTAAGGGTCTCTTCCCTTTCTAGGTCTCTACCCTAAACCAACTCTGACCGCCCATCCTGGGCCCATCTTGGCACCAGGAGAAAACCTGAGTCTCAGGTGCCAAGGGCCAATATATGGAATGACGTTTGCTTTAATGAGGTTGGAAGACTTGAAGAAATCGTTTTACCACAAGAAGCCAATAAAAAATGAGGCATATTTCTACTTCCAGGATCTGAAAATACAGGATACAGGGCATTACTTCTGTTTTTACTATGATGGGTCATACAGGGGCTCACTGTTCAGTGATATCCTGAAAATCTGGGTAACTGGTAAGATATGGGTATGCTATGGAACAGGTTATAAAGCTTCCTATGACTCCCTCTCCCCTCTTGTACTTAAGTCACCCAACCAGGGCTGGTGGTGGGGGTCAGGAACAGAATTTGTGCACCATACTGAGGGATTTTCAAAGTACAAACTGGAAGACAGAGGAGGGAAATCGCCCTAAGTATTAGAAGGCCTGGAGAGTTTCACCATTGGCTGTTTGTATTTTGGGTCTCATCCTAGACACTTTCCCCAAGACCTGGCTACTTGTTCAGCCCAGTCCTGTGATTCAAATGGGTCAGAATGTGAGCCTGAGGTGTGGAGGACTGATGGATGGAGTGGGTCTTGCACTCTATAAGAAGGGAGAAGAAAAGCCCCTTCAGTTTCTGGATGCCTCCATCAACACTGGCAACAATTCATTCTTCCTAGAGAATGTGACCTACAGGGATGCTGGCATCTATAGCTGCCACTATTATCTTACCTGGAAGACATCCATTAAGATGGCAACATACAATACTGTGGAGCTGATGGTTGTAGGCAAGTGATCCTTACTGGTTTTAATTTTACTGTCGCCTATTTGCTTTTACTATTATTACAGTGCTCTAAGGAGGGGGTTAGTGGCTTGTGCACTTTCCTAGAGGCACGAGCTAAAGAGAAAACACTAGGAGTATGGTATAGGACTTTATATCCTTCTGGAACCTTCTCTCCTGAGATTAACCTTAAGCCTTGCTTCTCAGCATGATGTGGCCCCACTGTGAGTCTGAAAAAAATGAAAATTAATTTCCTTCAAGCCAGGGAGTGTTTACAGGTATGAGGTCTTCCTGATTGAAATTAAGAACCAGTAGTCTTTAGAGAACCACGGAGAGGGGGAAAGAACTCTAAATACACAAAGTTTGAAGTCATTAACCAAATGTAAGTGAAAAGAGAGAATCCCAAATGGAGAGCTGTGAAACATTTGGCAGTGAGTGCTGACTTAGTGTCACTTCTAACTGTGTCTCTGGATTGGTTTCAGATAAGCCCCCCAAACCCTCCCTTTCAGCTTGGCCCAGTTCCGTGTTCAAAGTAGGAAAGACCGTCACCCTTCAGTGCCGAGTGTCTCATCCAGTCCTTGAATTTTCTTTGGAATGGGAAGAAAGAACAACATTCCAAAAATTCTCAATAGATGGAGACTTCCTCATCACTAACATTGAAGGGCAAGGCACAGGAACCTACAGTTGCAGTTATCGGATTGAGGCATACCCTAACATCTGGTCACATCGCAATGAGTCTCTGAAGTTGGTGGGGCCAGCAGGTGAGAGGTGAACTTCTCATAGGAATATAATTCAATATCCTGGGATTCCAAAACAGTGTCCGGAAATATATGGGAAGGGGAGTGAGGGCTTGGAAATCAGGACCCACTCCTCTAGGTACACTTTCCATGAGTGTGCCAAGATAACTCAAAGGAATGATCATAATATTCTGAAGACTCCTTCCTATTCTCCTCAAACAGGAAGGGCACATCTGTCTCAAGCTTCTAAACAGAAGCTTTCTCTGTGACCAGCTCCCCTCCCCCACCATGCTGTTATCTGTCTGACCTCATCCCCATCAAGGTTTCTGCTTCTGGTCTCCTCTGGTCACAGGCTTCCTCACCTGGAATTCCATTCTGAATGACTCTATCAGGGTGTCCTTAACCATGCAGCTTGTTTCCTTGCTGTTGCTAGTGGTGTGGATACGGTGGAAGTGTCGGAGACTGAGACTCAGGTAATTGCCTTTGTTTATAGTCTGTTGTTACCCACACTAGCTGACTGCGTGCTCTCCTAGTCTCCAGAATTGGCCAGTCCTCAGTTGCAGTAAGCATGGGGACACATTCTGAGGTCTCTCCTGAGCATCTAGACTTACAAGTCAAGGCATTCCCACTTCATTAGTTTTCTTTCACCACATGGAAGGGTCACTATCTAAGCCAAGTGGAGTCACAGTTTTCTGGGGCTACAAGAATAATCAGAAGCACGTTCCCTGCTCTACACCTCCTACATTGCTCAAATCTCCTCTTAAACAGCTCTGTCCACAAGACATTATAGATGTCTTCCCTATTGAACATGCTTGCTTGAAAGAAGCTATGCTGTTGTGTCTTCCAGCTTGTTACCTAATTCCCGTCCTATTTTTTTCAACATTACCCCTTACATTCAAGGGCTAGAGAAAATATTTAGTCCATTCTAGGTTCCTTACAAACCAGTTTTTCTGTTACTCTTGATTCCTATTGTCTGTGTAGAGTACCTTTAGGGTAGAATTTTAAACTGGATAGGTGTTTGATAAGACAATAAATGGAGCCAGATGATCAAATTGTTTCATCTAGCCAGAAAATACAGGCCACAAGATCCTACTGCCATTTCTTTAGATTCTCCTGTGTCCTTTGGACCATTGACCTCTCTCCCTAATCCCCACGGATTTCTAAGGGTATTCCAGATGACAATGAAAAGAGAAATAACAGTTCTTAATCGAGTAGAGTTCTTACCACTTCCCTCTACCCCCTGCTTTTGGATGTACCTGTCTGCCACCTTTGTGTGTCTGGGAAAATTAATACACAGTGGATGATCACTGTGACGCTGAGTGTCTGTGTTTTCTGCTGGGATCTGAGGGATAGTGTGTCAGGGCAACAAGTGGAGACCACTTATGGTTTCTGAGAGAGAAATAAAACACCCTTGGAGTTTTCAAATAACGTTCAGGGAGGTCAATTTTTATGGCCTATAGAATTGTCCTAAATTTCATATGCTTTAGGCTAAGCTCCTAGTGGGATTATCTGACTACAAGATCATTGCATCAAAGACTAAGATTAGAATCTAGTTTTCATAGAAAGCAGCTTGAAAAGTTGTTTATCTGACTAGAATAAGGCTGAGGATAGTCACGGTTTCCTAAGGAAAACAAAATCGTCAGTTGAATTTCGGCTTTATACCTCCTAATTGTACAGGAGGCAGAGCCCAGCAACAGTGCTACAATCTATGTCGTGGAGGGAGAGATCCCACTCTCTGACAAGCTAGCTCAGGACTGACAGGCCTTCTTCTGGTAATTCATCAAGGCTGCCTAGGCAACCCTTCCATAACAAAGGCAGGTGAGGCAGGTCAGTCTGAAGACCAATACTGCCATAGGAACAACTGCTTCCAAACTTAAACTTGATGACTGAGAAACACTCAAGGTTGCTCTTTCCACCCCCACACTCAACCACCCAGAGCTGCTGAGCTCCAGGGGTTCTGAGAACTTGATATACAAAAGCACTTTCCCACCTGACATCTCATTTGCTGCAGCAACCACATCAGGGGCCATGGGAAGCTGATACATAATACAAACTGGGGGAGGGGCAGAGATGGGGGACATGGAGGTCATAGAAGTGCAAAGGGTTTATAGGTGGTTAGGCCCTTAAGAAGTAAAGTCATCAGTGTCAGGAAAGATTATGTCCCATTATCCTGGCCATACTCAATCCCTATTGGGTAGTGAATAAGCCAATGACATAAATTGCCGCCCCCTTCTCTCCGCCCTCCCCCTTCTCTCCGCCCTCCCCCTAATCCCAGCAACTCCTCTCATATTTTTTTTCTTTTCTTTTCTTTTCTTTTCTTTTCTTTTCTTTTCTTTTCTTTTCTTTTCTTTTTTTTTCCTGGTCTCGCTAGAGAAGCCTGGTTCTTGGGAACAGCTCAAGGCTTCGCCATGCTCTTCATACTCATGGCTCTTTTTTGTTGTGGTGAGTACAAAGGGGCGGAACAAGGGTCTGGGCAGCAAGCTGGGGGTCAGTCTTGGTGAGGGGAAGCCGAACCTGAAAGGGTTTCTTTTGCAGGGCTGTGCAATGGGGCATTGACAGAGGAGATTGGTGAGTTGTTTTTTTTTTTTTTTCCTGCCCCAGACTGGGCCATTCCTCTCTGGAGATCCGAAATAACTACAGAGTGTCAGTGTCCGTGCCCAGGGAGTGACTGGTAGGGAAGGAAGGACAGCCAGGAAGGGGCACTTGTTAAAGCTACTGGCACCATTCAGCCTCCAGCTTTGTCTTTCTGCTTGTAAAAATTTGCTTCAGGCTCCTGAGTTTTGTGAGGCTAAACGGAGACAGCAGCTTCCCCTTTCCTCAGAACCTGGAGAAAGAAGCAAGATAGGAAAGAAAGGCTTCTGATTGAAGGGGAGGGGGCGTTTGATCTGGATATGGGCTTCAAGAGAAAGGAAAGGAGGGAGAGGGAATACCCAAAAGATGACTTTATTAACTCTGCTGTTTCTAGAAATAATCATGCCAACCCCTAAGCCTGAACTGTGGGCAGAGACGAACTTCCCTCTGGCCCCGTGGAAGAACTTAACCCTCTGGTGCAGAAGCCCTTCTGGCTCAACTAAGGAGTTTGTGTTACTGAAAGACGGGACTGGGTGGATTGCAACTCGCCCAGCCTCAGAGCAGGTCCGGGCTGCCTTTCCCCTTGGTGCCCTGACCCACAGCCACACCGGGAGTTACCATTGCCATTCATGGGAGGAGATGGCCGTGTCGGAGCCTAGTGAAGCACTTGAACTAGTGGGGACAGGTAAGAGAAAGCAGAGGATCCTCCTTCCCGGAGTGATCCCCAGTACCCCTGAAACTCCTGTGCTGCTGGGAGTAGAGGGTGGGGGAGGGGTGAGGAAAAGAGTAAGAGTAGACAGACTGAGGAAATCAGGGATACATTTCATTTGTTTGTAGAGAAAGTAACTAAGTGTCCCATCTTGGGCACTTCCAAACTTTTGATTCGCTAGCCATCCCATTTTGTTTTCTAGATATCCTTCCCAAACCTGTCATTTCGGCTTCCCTTCCAATCCGGGGCCAGGAACTGCAGATCCGCTGTAAAGGGTGGCTGAAAGGGTTGGGGTTTGCTCTGTATAAGAAGGGAGAGCAGGAACCTGTCCAGCAACTTGGTGCTGTTGGGAGAGAAGCCTTCTTTACAATTCAAAGAATGGAGGCTAAAGAGGAAGGCAATTACAGCTGCCGCACACACACCAAAATGCAGCCCTTCAAGTGGTCTGAGCCCAGTGAGCCCCTGGAGCTCGTCATAAAAGGTAGAGCTGAATAGGGCGGGCGTGGGGGGGGGAGGAGCAGGAAAGTGCGTGATAGATACTCTTATTTCCACCACAAACTTTGCTGCTGGTACTGGGAGCCTGTGTCCAATCTTAGAGCCAGGCAGGCGTGGCACTGGGAGTGCCAGGGCCTCTGGCTGCACGATATTAATAGCCATAATTGTTATAAATAGCTTAGGTTTGTGGAGGGTGATTTAATTTTTCTGATTATTTTTCCATCGATTATCTCATTTAACTGTAGAGGAAATCTTGAAGTGAGGTGAAGCAGCTACTACTTCCTTCTCTTATCCAGATGGGCAAACCAAGGCTCAGAACCAATAGAGTCCCAAAGAAAGTTTACTCTTTCAACATAGCCTTTGCCTGTTCCAGTGACAGTGAGGATTTCTCTGGAGGCAATGAGCGACAGGGGTGAGGGATCCCCATAAAAACAAACAAATAAACAAACACAACCATCAATGCATATATGTCTGAATGAAAATGTATATATTGGACTGTTTTCTAAAACCGACGTTTGTTGTATTTGCTTCCTATTCTCTTGATTTGGTTTTGCAATGTTTTATTTTTCTTTTCTAGAAATGTACCCCAAGCCTTTCTTCAAGACATGGGCTAGCCCCGTGGTCACTCCTGGTTCCCGGGTGACTTTCAATTGCTCCACCTCCCGTGAACACATGAGCTTTATTCTTTACAAGGATGGCAATGAAATTGCATCCAGTGACCCAGCCTGGGGAAACCCAGGAGCTAGTACAGCCCACTTTCTGATCATTTCAGCCGGCATTGGAGATGGCGGAAACTATAGCTGCTGCTATTATGACTTTTCCATCCGGTCTGAGCCCAGCGACCCCGTGGAGCTCATTGTGACAGGTTAGAGAAGGGAAGTCTTCATGGGAAGGTACTGACCCCAGTGAGTGGAAGGACTGCCAGTGAGAGAGGAAGAAATGTGTTCTCTAAAGGACACTGAGAACATTCTTAGGACAGTGCTTGGCATATAGTAATAAACTGTCCATGTAGGACAGCTGCTCATGTCACTATCACAAGAAAAGACAACAAAGGAGTGGAAGAGGCCAATTATTCACTTCTGAAGAAAGAAGTGAGGGAGATAGGGGTGTCCAATCCAAAACCCAAGCTCAAGTTGTCTGTTTTCTAAGGTAATCCTTTTAGGCTTGGCCTTGAGCTTTGGGTGGAATATCCACCTTTTCCTGAGCTGTAAGGATTGGTGGCTGGATGGCCCTCAGAGAACAGGAGAAAACCTTGAAATGTCAGGCACATGTTATATAGCCATTACAAATGAACATATCAAAGGGGATTTAATGTCATAGGAAAGGGTTTACAATCTAAACATATCAGACTCTTCATCCCTTCATGCACTGGGGTCTCAATTACATAAATAGCCTCAGCTCCAAGGACATAGTCATGTGTTAAACTAGAAGAGGAAAAGTAGGTAAAGAATTGTTTTATTTGAGCTGGTAAAATTATGTTTTCTTCATTAAGTTTTTATTGCATTTTCTAATTTTCTACCATAAACATGTATCATCTCCTATAACAACATTATAAATGCTATTTGCAAAGTGTGGGGAGCAGTCTTCTCTTATATTATGATCTTTTTCACTTTAGAATTCTACCCCAAACCCACTCTCCTGGCACAGCCAGGCCCTGTGGTGCTTCCTGGGAAGAATGTGACCCTGCGCTGCCAAGGAATTTTCCAGGGCATGAGGTTTGCCCTCTTACAGGAGGGTACTCATGCTCCCATACAGTTCCAGAGTGCCTCGGGGACGTCAGTTGACTTCCTCCTCCACACTGTTGGAGCAGAGGACTTTGGGAACTACAGCTGTGTCTACTATGAGACAACCATGTCGAACAGGGGCTCATACCTTAGCACCCCACTTATGATCTGGGTGACTGGTAAGAACAGACAAAACATGGGGCTGGCATAGAGCCAATTGAGCAGAGATTATTATGTCTCCTAGAACTGTAGGCCAGATTATGGGGGGATTCAACGCAAAGCAATTATCATGGAGGGCAGCTAACAAGGTTGTATACTCATCTCTCACTCATCACTATTCTTTGTCTAGACACATTCCCCAGACCATGGTTGTCTGCTGAGCCTAGTTCTGTGGTCACTATGGGGCAGAATGTTACTCTATGGTGCCAAGGACCAGTCCATGGAGTTGGGTATACTCTGCACAAAGAAGGAGAAGCCACTTCAATGCAGCTTTGGGGGTCCACTAGTAATGAAGGAGCATTCCCTATCATCAATATATCTGGTGCTAGCTTAGGCCGTTATAGCTGCTGTTACCACCCTGACTGGATGAGCCCTATCAAGATACAGCCTAGCAACACTCTGGAACTCATAGTCACTGGTAAGGGGATGAAACCATTCGAATGGGTATTGTAGTGAGGGAAGGATCATATTGACTGGTTTGCGGAAGATATTTTTTAAAAACTCATATAGAGGCAAATAGTAGTCTCACCTCTTTACTGATGAGATACTAGGTCATGGAGGAATAAGCCCTAACCCTAAAATGGCTGACCTCTGACCAGCAGTTAATTTCTTGTAGGTTTACTCCCTAAGCCCAGCCTGTTAGTCCAGCCTGGTCCCATGGTAGCCCCTGGAGAAAACATGACTCTTCAATGTCAAGGAGAACTGCCAGATTCAACATTTGTCCTGTTGAAGGAGGGGACACGGCAGCCCGTAGAACAACAGAGGCCAAGTGGGTACAGAGCTGACTTCTGGATGCCAGTGGTGAGGGATCAAGATTCTGGTGTTTACAGTTGTGTTTATTATCTGGATTCTGCTCCGCTTGCAGCTTCAAATCACAGCAACTCTCTAGAGATCTGGGTGACTGGTAAGGTTCTGAAACCCAGGAAAGCATTTAGATTCTGTAGTTTTTAGGCCTTTTTAGAGGTTGCAAGTAGTACAAGAAATGGTGGGCTTCGGGGCCACTTCTTTTAACTCTGTGTTCTTGGTTTGGTTACAGATAAGCCCCCTAAACCCTCTCTGTCAGCTTGGCCCAGCACTGTGTTCAAACTAGGCAAAGATATTACCCTTCAGTGCCGAGGACCCCTGCCAGGAGTTGAATTTATGCTAGAACATGAAGGAGAAGAGGCCCCCCAACAGTTCTCAGAGTATGGAGATTTTGTCATCGACAATGTGGAAGGGAAAGGCATTGGAAACTATAGTTGCAGCTACCGGCTGCAGGCCTACCCTGACATCTGGTCAGAGCCCAGCGATGCCCTGGAGCTGGTTGGAGCAGCAGGTGAGTGGATAATGCTTCCATGAAAGTTCCTGTTGCTATGCTCCTAGGATCTCAAGAACAGTCCCCACACAGATAAACCAACATAGGAGACAGGAAGGGTGTGGAGTTGGAGCCCTCAAGTACATCCTAGTCTTATAAAGATGAGGAGAAAATCAGACTTTGTATTCACTCAGAAATACTGAATAGATTCATCTAAGGCTTCCCTGCCTTGCAGAAAGGAGGTCTGAGTGACTCAGCCTATTCTCCTTGCACCTTGACTGGTCATTTCTTCCACAGCTCAGTGCATGGCTTGCATGTGGCTCTGGGGAGGCAAGAGTGAGAGGACAACCTAATATTTAAAGGAACACTGATATGCTAAGCTACAATTCTGATTTTTTGATATACCACAGGGCCTGTTGCTCAAGAGTGCACAGTCGGTAACATTGTCCGAAGTACCCTGATCGTGGTGGTTGTGGTAGCCTTGGGGATAGTGCTAGCCATAGAGTGGAAGAAGTGGCCTCGACTTCGGACTAGGTAAATACCCACTCAGCTAAACTCAGTTCCAGAAATGGGGTGCTGCTGGAAAATCCATGATTCAGCTACTTTTCTGGCATCTGAGCCCCACCCTACAATTTGTTTTCAGGGCCCCCCATTAGTTTCATATCCCTTTTCTTTATACAGGGGCTCTGAAACAGATGGAAGAGATCAGACCGTAGTCCTTGAAGAATGTAACCAAGAAGGAGAACGGGCCACTACCACCAATACTCCTGCATCTGCCTTGCAGGAAGTCTCAGTGGAACTGACGGTCCCAATATAATTACCCTCTCCTTTATAAGAGCTTTCTTCTTCTGTCTTTTACTTGCAGAGACCTGAAAATCCCACTTGTTTACCCTGGAATTCAGCCGCATTTACTGCTTCTGGACCTCTAACCACTTGAGTTGGGTCAAGAGGATTCTGGGAGTGACAAGCTCCACCAGATCAAGCTGTTTCCTTTATCCCTATGGCTCCTCACTGTATTGATTTACTGGTGCATGCAATTCTGTTAAAAATGTATTCTTCTGAATAAAGAGAATATTCACTATTTAACTGCAAACCAAACTGTAGTAGTGGTCTTTTTTGTTTGTTTGTTCTGTTTTGCACTTACAGCAGCAGAAATAGTAAGAGGAAATGGAGCTGCTACTAATAGAGAAAGCAGATCAAAGATTGGGAAGAGAAGGAGAACAGGAAGACTCCCAAATAGCACTTTGCCACTTGTTTTAGGTTATGGGCACTGAACATGATGTTCTTCTGCCCCTCCATCCTATCCCTGAATGGCAATGCTCTGTTCAAGTTAAATATGAGGAGGACAAGCATTGAAGTCACACTATTTTTTTCACTGATACTTTTAGGTCCTTGGGCTTTCAAACAGCAGGTCTGGCCCTCTATAGAACTTTGAAACTGGCCAAGTATGTCTTGTGACACTTATCAGCAACCACAGGGTATTAACTAATTCAATAGTAATTATGAATAATTAATACAAACTGATATGTCACTCCCTGCAAAGAAAATTCAGTCTCTCCAAATGTCTGGTCTCTTGTAGTAAAATCTGTGGAAGTGAGCAAGCAGTTATCAGTGGTGTTTAGCAGGGGACCTTTGAGTGTCACTCCCAGGATTCAAATTGGAGCTCTTACTCTTAGCGTTTGATCCTTTTTCTTGCATCAACGCCCACTTGCCTTCATAGATGAGAATTTAGCATTCATTAGACATGTTTGATGAGGGTGTGTGTGCCTACTTCCTTGAACCTTGTTTAAGGCCTCAGAAGAATTGAACTGCAGCTCCTACAGGAGGTTATGAACCCTTCACACATGAAAACAACCCTGAAGAAACCCTAAAGTTCCTTGCCTCCCAGTACTGTGACATAGCAAATACTGTTCAATAGAACAATATACAAGGGTTGAGCACACAGTGAATTATTTAACCCGAGGTACAATAAAGTGTATAAAGTAACTCTTATATCCTTACATTAGGAAGCTTATTTATCCTAGAAGTTAATGAAAAAGAATGCATCCCATTTCCCTTAATCCTGAAGAATGAAACACAATGTGTATTATAGACTAATTTGTATTAAGCTCTGTGGAATGCAGAAGTACAAAGTCCCACTCTGATTTCCAGTTGATGAGATTCTATTAGTTGCTTATACTAATTTCTTATAGTGTTTCTAAAAATTGCAGTTGATAAGTGCTTTTACATTTGAATCCAGCCAAACCTAATTGTTGTTTTCTGCTGAACATTATTCTCTGCCCTCAAACTCCACATCCTTAACCCTTAGTCTAGCGGTGCCTTTTGAACACTGGAAATAGGCTAGTCCTTAGTCCTTGGTTTTAGGATAAAAAAGTCCTTTGATGGGGCCCAGTTATGCTTTCTGATCTTTGGGTGTTTCAAAGTGTATGTTATCAAGGTTAGTGACAGAGCTGTACACGTTATCAAGGGATCATTTGATTGTTCTAGCTGTATACACACACACACACACAGGGGGTGGGGGGTATTTGAGAGAGACCCAGGAACTGAAAGTTAGAGAAGCCTCAAAGTTTGAAAAGCAGGACCTAAAAAAGACAAACATGCCAGACTCTTGTGAAATGTACACATTGAACCTGGGGTCTCCTGTGTCACCAAGGTTCAAAGAAAGGTACTCATGTGCAATCAGGAAAAAGCCTGAGAAACAAACCGGGAGAAATATTGTGACACTGGACTCTCAGTTGGCTTTCCTAAAACATTCACACATACTGTTCTTTCACTCAGAGAACTCAGTGCTGCAAGCATTAGAAGGGAGAAAATCCTTGTCAATTAACTGTGAGATACTTAAAACACAAAGAGTCGCTCTGGAATTTTAACTGTGCTACTCCCTGTCAAAGCTATGTCAATGAATTAAATATCTATTTATAATGCAGAAAGCGTAACAAACTATCTCAATGAATTAAATATCTATTTATAATGCCAATGTAGCTTGTTTCTGACAATTCTCCTCATGGTCTGTTTTCTTTTGTTTTGTTTTGTTTTGTTTTTCAACCTGGTTGCCATGGGAATCAGTCTCTTTACCCCTGGCTGGCCTCTAATCATCACCAGTATCAGGTAATTTCTGGGAAGTGGAATCTCAATTAGGGACTGAATCTTTATAGGAGAATTTGTCTTTCCCAAAAGAAAATCCAAAATGCTTCTGCCGAGTTTGAGAAAATACATGCAAATCCCTGTTGATCACTGAGTTCCTACACCTTTGTCTCCAGCATCCCAGAGGTATGAAGATTGTCTAGTATAGGATCTCTTCTCTATAGCCATACTGATGTGTAGACATACAGCCTCTCCCCCCAAAAAAGGGAGCTCATCCCAACATGAGACAGCTTGAGAATTTCTACTTGGTGTACGGACTTTCTGCCTGTGTGCATCCCTTTCATGCTTACTGGTCCTAATTCTGACTCAAGTCATAACTCAGACTAAATCCACAACAGTCTTTCAAAGTTTGGAAAATGGGAGAAGTCCAAGTCCAATCAATCTCCATCACCAGTGGTATCAGAGTTCAATCATCCATTGAGAAATGTGTTTATGCTAGGAGTTCCCAATTATCTAGGCTCTAGATATGGCAGAGTTTTATGTCTATCTCAGTTCTGTCATACTCAAGCAGAGCATCACTTTAAAACATTTGATTTATCTCTATGTTCTACAAATACATATTGACTATTTTTTATATGTCGCACATTGTCATGGGCACTGGATTCATATTTGAATGAAATATTTATTCCTTACCCATCTGGTCTGGGAAGCAAATAGTAAGAATCATCAGTAGTAAGTTATATGAAATATTACATGGTAATCAGTTCAGTGTTGAAAGGTTAAACAACAAAAAGAAACTTCAAGATTTATTTTCCAGGAAAATCACTGCAATGATTGAAAGATGGCTGGGAAGAACTCACTAAGAAGGTAATATTTGAGTTATGGTTTAAAGAACACAAAATAACCATAAGTAGAAATATCTAGGCAAAGTGTATTCTACTCAGAGGTAAACATAGGTGCAATAGCCCTGAGATGGAAGAAATGCCTTGTTATTTTCAAGTTGTGAGTGAGCTCATGTGGCTAAGGCAGAGTAAGGAGGAGCATAGAAGCAGATACTAACTAGTCTGAGAGGCAATGGGAATGCAGTCAAGAAAGAATTTGGGGGTCTCTATAAGGACTTTGACTTATACTCTGAATGAAATACGAAGCCACTGGAGTTAGATTTAAATGGGACCCTCCAGCCTTTTCTTGTGAGGGAACCAGGATGGAAACAGAGAGATCTCTAATGAGGCTATTGCAGCGATCCAGAAAGAGGGGCTGTGTTAAGCAAGGAGAGAAGCAGAGGAAGCAGTGAGAAAGAGCTAGATTATTGATTTATTCGGTGGAGAGACCCAACAGGAGTTGCTGGTAAGCTGGGTGTGGGGTGTGCTCTGTAAACATTTCTATTAGATGATAGAAACTTTGAACATGCTGCCTCTCAGTGCTTCTCTCCTTGCATACTTTTCATCACATCCTCAAGAAAGACATTTCAGATGCCTCCCAAACCAGGACGCTGCTTTAAGACAGATTGTCTTTGTGTTTCTCATGGTCCATCAAGAAACATTGTCAACAGGACATGGTCTCTTGTGTCTACAGTAGTCCAAGGAGCACAAGAGCCAAGGAACAAACACTGAAGTGATTACATTCTGGGATCTCTCTGCTCATCATTACTAGCACCTAAAATTACATTAACAACACGAGTAGGCAGATCAAACTATTAGCTCATAAAAAAAAATCTGTGGTCAGCAAACCTCACAGGGCTTATTTTTCACACAAGCTCTTGACAGCTCAGTTATTTCTTGTTCCTTACTCATGCACATGACATAGTCGGCAAATTGGGTTTTAACTAAAATCTTAAGAGTTGATATTTACTCCTGGTATGTCTTGATTTCTGAGTCCTAGTTTATAAAACATACATATGATCACTTAGTGAGTCTCTTTCGAGATTGAAACTCACCTACTTATAACAGCTACCTAGTATAAAGCTCCTTGCTACCATCTCTGGCCACATGTAACCAGGAAGCAGAGCCACTAAGTTAAGTATTTCAGCCAATCAGCTCCTAACCAAGGGCAGAGCTGGAAATAGAATTCAATTTTATCTTTGACAAGACTTGGGATTACCTCTGGTTCTGTAAGGATGTTTCCAGAGACTGTTAAGTGAGGAGTGAAAACTCATCCTGAATGTGGGTGGCATGCCTTCTCATGGGCTGTGAGTTCCAAAAAAATTAAAAAGGGTAAAAAGAAAGAGAGCTGAGCCGTGGCATTCCTCTTTGTCTCTTAGTCTACTGAGGCTTTTAGAAGTGAGGGTATGTGTTACCACCACCATGTTTTCCCTACCATGATGGACTGTACCCTAAAACCAGTCCTTCATGCCTTGAGTTGCTTCTTCCCAGGTAGTTTGTCACAGTCATGAGAAAGGTAAACAAATACGACCTGATTCCAAAACCAGACTCTGCTGTCCTAATCTTTCTGGGCCAGAATGAAGGTACAGGATTTAGTGGGTTGATCACCCCCTCCCCCAGGTTAGTTTATTTATTTTCTTAAATGTCACTCATACCCACTTAGGACAAAAGGATCTCTTTCAGTGCTTTCCATTTATTAAGCATTTTGATCCTTACAATAAATGCTTAAGGTCAGGCCTATCACTGTTCACATTTCTGACAAAGAAGGAAATGGACACACACTAGAGTTAAGCAAGCTAGTAGGTCACTCAGCTAGCAAGTGTTAAGAACAGAATTTGGAACCAGGCAGTCTGGCTCCACACTTCATGTTTGTAATCACTGAGCTATGCCGTCTCAGGTTTCTGTGAGATCCTGACCTTGCACTCTCAAGGGAAGAAAAAGCCTCCTCCCAATTCACTGTCCACTGCCAATGCAAAACCTGCAGCCCTCCTGTGAGAATGCACGCCCCTTTCCTCCTCTCCCCCTTCCTTTTCAACAGAGGTTAGATTCTAGGCTCTAAGGAGGAATCCTTCCAGAAGTTACCAAATGCAGGCCTAATCTTTATCATTCCTTTCCAGGTTTCCTTGCCTCTCTGCTCTCGTGCAAAAGAAATTCTTCCAATTTTGCTCTCTAGGGGGACAAAATGGTGATGCAATTGTGGATAGGCAACATGATTGGTCCACTTTCTGAAAAGCCATGGTAGGTGGTAAATAGGCTTGGGGAAGAAACATGTTCCCCAATGACCCTCCCTGCCATCAACATGGGCTGATAATAGCCAGAGCTATCATACCCTGTGGCCAATGAACTAAGTCTATGGAATTCTGGCTCTAGTCGTGTTTTCAACTGGTTGTGGTCAGGATTTGTGGGGAAATTGAAAGCACTCAGTCGACTTACTACTGGCCAATCACAGATTACATTTGTTGTAAAGTCCATGTTGCCTTTAAAAAAAAAAAAAGATAAATTTTAAAATTAGCACACAAAGTATTAGGTTTCATTGTGGTATTTTCAAACATACGTTCTTGTTGTTGATCCCCCTTCTTTACCTCTCTTCTCACCCATCCCCTTGTCCCACATTGTTCCCTTAAATCCCCAATAACCTACTTCTACTTTCATGTCACATGTGCTCTGTGGCCCTCTTCTCATCCTTAACACATCCTTTGCTTCTCTCGTGGTCCTCTTTTAAGTTTTGTGACATGAACATAGCTCAGGCTGGCCTTAGACTCCAGAGAATGCCACCATGCCTGGCTCCAGCTGCTGCTTTGGAAAACAGAGATACCCACACACGTCTCATGTACTGGTTAAGTCACCTATACATTTGTTTTATGCCTGTGGCAGAAAATATCTCTTGCTTCTTCAGAAGATCCTGTTTGTATCCTAAAAAAAAAAAAAAAAAAAAAAAAAGAAAAGGTCCAGGGTGTGAGAAGATCCTCTAACAGAGAGCTTGCCAACCTTCCTAGTGCTGCAAATCCTTTAAGGCAGTTCCTTTTGTGGTAACTGACCCACAACCACAAATGATTTTCATTACTTTTTCATAACTGTAATTTTGCTACTGTTACGATTCATAGTGTAAATCTCTGATATGCAGGATTCCTCATTGGACCCTCCATGGGGTCACGATCCACAGGTTGTGACCACTGATCTGACAGCATGTTCAACAGTAGTCGGAATTCATTTTGAACTTGAGACAAACCCTGTAAAGGCTGGAAGCTGCTAGTAAACCTGTCATAATTAACCAAAGTTTTCTCAACTAGCAGTGTCTCTGCTTGTGTTTTATTCTGTTTTGGTTCCAAAGGTGGAATTGAATCTATGTATGTAGACATAGTCAGGTTTCTCATTGCTGTGACAAAATACCTAACAGAAATATTGAAGGAAAGAGGGTCTAGTTTGCTCACAGTTTCTCCATCATGGCAGAAAACGAATGCTAGTAGGTAGAGCAGCCCCACCACAACAGATATACTTATCTCTGGCACCATCTTTCCTCAGACACATTCCCCATAGCTAGGACCCATGGGGATTCACAGGAACTTGCAAAGACCAAGCCTCTGCTGCTGAAACAAACAAGGTCTGGGAGAGAACTGTGGTGTGAGGCGTATGTGTGGGTTCAGTTGACCAGAGCCAGACACTTTAACTCTTCTTTATTACTTTCATTTTTACACTGAAAAGGGGGGCTTGTCAGATATATGGCCCATGCTGCCTGATTCTTTATGTTGTATTGTTTTGCTATAGGCTTATTATATGTAGCTGGAATTGCCTCTTCAGTTATAAAGTACCTATAGGGGCAAGGAAATTCTTGAAGCATCTCCAAATTCATATTCATTGGCTCCTAAAACATGTGTAACATGAAATTCTTTCTTTGGCCATTGATTTCTCAAAGTAAAAGATGTCCGTTTTCCTCAAATATATCAACAGGAAGAGAACAATGATTAGATATGTTTTCATTAATTGTAGAATTTATTTTTTTATTAAATTGTCAACTCCAATACAATAGACCTTTTAATTCTATTAATTTAGCCCCATGGTCTCATCAGCATGTTTAGTGATCACACTCTACTCATACAAAGTGGGATTAAATGAAATTTCAAGTTCACTGGAAACACTAGGCCTTTTGTGGAAGTCTTCCATCCTCTTTGAGATTGTGCTGTTAATTTCCAAGCTAAAATACACAACTTCATATTTTCACCAACCACAGAATAGCAGCCACACCTTTTGTTAGGTTTCTTCCTATAGCTATCTGCTCATACTTAGACTTAGCCTTGATCAACACTGCACATTGATCCTTGTATCTTCCTAGTTTATTGTGGCTCCCTAATCCCAACCATTTTGCCTATGACCACTCAACACACTGTCTGTCCAACTACCCATATATCAACTACATCTGTTTTTTCCAACCTGTCCAAAAAGTCATGGTAGAAGTGTTAGCAGAGGCCTTCGAAGTCCAGGTAAATGATTTTTGTGGTTTCTTCTTGGAGGCCCATCCAAAAGGAAATGAGACCAGTCTGGCATGACTCATTCTTAATGAACCCATGCTGCTCCCTGGTGATTAGTAAGTCTCCTTCCAAGGGCTCAGAAACTATCCTTTTAATAATCCAGTCTAGAATTTGCTGGAGATCTACATCCAACTGACCAGGTGAATGTTTGTAAGCTTTCCTTCTTTTATGAAGAAAATCACTGAAATATTTTAGGCAGATGGAATCTTTCTCCTAACCTACAAGTCCTCAAAAAGTTTACAAGATAGACCAGAAAAACAAACAAACAAACAAACAAAACCCCACAATACTATACCCCTTCCTCATTTTTTCTGAAGTGGGAAGATTCACCTTTGTTAGACTGGTGGAGAAACCTTATAACTAAGGACATGAAGCTTATGTGACATTTTTGAAAAAAAAAAA
>JADRCH010007304.1:628706-651294 GCA_019843965.1 Rhynchomys soricoides
TATAACTAAGGACATGAAGCTTATGTGACATTTTTGAAAAAAAAAAACAAAAACAAAATCCAGATAATCAATTGGGGCAGAATGGTTGCCTATGCAAAGATGTTTCCTCTGATGTGCACTTTAAAGAGCTTAGTCATTCTAGCTCATAGCCTCATTTTTTTTTTTTTTTTTTTTTTTTGGTTTTTCGAGACAGGGTTTCTCTGTGTAGCCCTGGCTGTCCTGGAACTCACTCTGTAGACCAGGTTGGCCTCGAGCTCAGAAATCGGCCTGCCTCTGCCTCCCGAGTGCTGGGATTAAAGGCGTGCGCCACCACTGCCCGGCAGCTCATAGCCTCTTAACCTTTAATGTGTGTGTGCATTGCATTGATTGATAGGGCTCTGATTCACAGCATCTGAACCTTTATGGTTCTCACAGGTAAGGTCTGTGTTGTTCCTGCACAGACCATTGTTTCTGGAACAATATTCTAGATTAGTGATTAGGGAACCTTGCCTACACACATAATTCCCTTCAAGGGCTTTGAAAAATTCCCATGAAAGACAACCCTGAGAGGAAATACAACAGTGTGAAACCTTGGCATCTTACAATCTCTCGGATTTATTTCCATGCACAGCTAGGTTTGAGAACACTCACCTAGAACTACTCAGAGTTTTGTCTTTGGCTACTGTTTTCTCTTTAGACAAGGTGTGGGGAAAATTTCCCATGTGCTGGGTTTTGTGGGTAAACACTTGTAATTTCAACATTTGGAATGTAAACCCAAGAGGATCAAAAATTCAAGGTTATCCTTGGCTATAAAGTGTGTTTGAGTCCAACCTGGGATAGATGAGACCCTGTCTCAAGAGCAAGAACAAAAAACAAACAAAAAACAGCTTGGGTAAGAAACGCTAGTTAGGCTCAGTGGGTCACACACAAAAAAAGAAGACGTGAAAATAGGGAAGTGGCTTGTTGGGAACTAAAATTCATTATATAAATATATGAAATTGTCCAGCAATACATTTATAAAATCCTCACCAGAACAAATTCCCCCCTTTCTTTCAACTGCTGAGGTTTAGGCCCCACTTGCAGCAGAACAATGTATGGCTATGATTAACTAAGCAAACTGAACATGCTTTAAGATCCTCTACTTCAATGGTGATGATTTTTAGGGTTAATGGCTTTCCTATTTCTGTGAGCGGCAATAATTGAAAGGCTGGAAAGGTGGCATGTGTGGGAGGAAGGACAGGGAAGAAATAAACTTGTATTTTCCCTGTGAGTCATTTTATATAATACAATCTCTTGTAGAACAAGTAAGAAAATTAGGTAGAAATGATGAGATTGTAGTTTGATTCAGGACTCCCGAGACCTCAATATCATTTTTGTCTTTTGATCAGTATAGAACAAAATACGTTTCATTTCTTGGTAGGAGGATGGCGCAAGGGCTGGAATAGTCACAGCAAGTGAAAGAATGCGAGATTCAGAGTAGGAAAGCTAAGAGCCAAAGCAAATCATTCAAAAGTAGATTCACCCATGAAGGTCCCCTGTCACAAAGCTTAAAGATCTGCAAAAGGAAAGAACAGTCCTGTCACAGAGAGCAAGGACTGGATTGTATGGAACTCAGAATTTCTCAGTTGAGCAATCCTGACAGAAACCTTCTGCCTGGTAGCCAAGCAAAGGGAAGAAGCATATCGGTGTACAGGCAGAGTGTGTGAAGGGCAACAGTTTGGCTGGCACCCCAGCCAGGGTCATACCAGAGGGAGAACAGCCAAGGAAGGCTAAGCTCAAAGAGGAACAAAGAGCAGACTGGATGGTGGCAGGTCTCAAAAAAGTTCTAGGCAAGATTCCTCTCTGGGTAGCAATTCTTGCTGGCGCCAGACATGACAGTCCTTTGGGACAGCATGGAAAAGGGCCACACTGAGGCTCACTGAGAGGGCCATCGTTATTATATAACTGAACATGCTTCCACAGGAGAGAGATAACTTTCCACACTGGTCAAACATAAGAGGATTTAAAAATGAAGGTTCTGGAAGGGAGAATTAGCGGTTCCTCAGTACTCTTCAGCAAATGGTCATTCGCTCATCCCTTCTGGAGAACTTCTGAAGACAAGAGCAAAATAAAACTTTTTTTTTTTTTTTTTTACCTTGCTCTCCATTAAAATCCAACCCAACACAGCTTGTGCCCGTATGTGTTACCCATTTCAGATTTCAGAAACAGTCACTCCCGTGGGCATTTTATACTGCTAACCTAGTGAGCTCAGAAAGGGGGAAATCACTCACTCAGAATGTGACTACAGATGCCAGTCATCAATTAAGTGCTGCATAGCTCAAAAGCAAAAGCAAAGCAAAACAGAACAAAAACATTCAAAAAAACCAGAATAGATAAAGGATTTTTTTCACCACAAAGAAATAGCAACAGAAGAACATATTTGAGGAGATAGATGCAACAGCACAAAACCCCCAGTCTTCTTGAGTTACTTAGTAACTCTGCTAAAGGACTAAAAATAGTTCTTAGTCTATCAGTTACTTGTGCTTCCCTTCTTTCTTCTGTGGGCCTTTGGAATGTCCTGAGTTCTCTGTGAAGCTGCCCCATTTATCATCTTCCCAAAGGCATATATATATATATATATATATATATATATATATATATATATCCACGTGTGTGTGGTAGAATATATACACATGTGTATACATGGTGAAAAGTAATCAACAAACCCTTTGGAAAAGCAAATTATATTTAAAAAGTCAGTTTGTGGGGAGAAGTATAGAATCACCCACTTAGCACTTATCAACTCTACGTTTGAGCACCTTGTGAAATTTCCCCCAAATGAAATATTTCTTCATGTAAATTCATAGCAAATAATGATAGCACCCATTTCAGACTCGGAACTGGCTTGAAAGATTATCGTCTATGCACATGCAGTACCTAGCATACAGTGCATAATCAATTACTGGTAGCATTACTTATCTATTCTATAGACATCTTTATTAAGACCGTAGAGAAAATAACATGACATTGGATGGCATACAGTTGCAACAAATTTAAAGGGAATACTAAGCAAAAATTATAAATATAACAATCTGTAATAATCACCTAAGCATAAATAGAAGTAACCTTGAGCTGTATCTGCCTTAGGTTTGCTCAACTTCGAGAGTTTACTTTTAATTTATCTTTAGACTATAACCTGGGGTACAGATTAAAGTGCCTGACCTAGAAGTCACATAAGCCTGTGACCTTGTGCAAATCTCTGTTTCTGTCTCGGTATCCTCATCTGTGGAAGAGGACAATAGAAGCACCCTATTAATGTTTCAGTAAAAAGGCAGTGGCCTTAACACAGTGTGAAGAGAAAGCAGTAATCTTCGGCTTTAGAATTGCTGAGTTTGTGCTTTGTCACCTCCACACACATTTAAGGAGGTCTTTCTCACTCTTGGGTACCCCTATGCTTTCTGGGACATTTTGACCTAATTTATTTGCTTCCAAGCATTTAATTTATTTCAATCATCCCAACAAAAAAAAGAGAGGAGTAGAAGGAATACACCTCCAAATCTCCAGGAAACCCTTGGGATTTGGTGAGCATAGAGGGAGTGTAGGATGAGAAGAAAACATTGGAAATACTTGTACTTTTTTTTTTTGGTCCTTCTCTTGCATGTGCTGTAGGTCAGTAGGGTAGCTCCTGCAGGGAGAAAAGGTGTGTTAGCTCTGTTGCTCCCCCTAGCGATAGGGTGAGGAGATCACCACTTATAGACAAGAGGAGGAGCAGAATTCTTAGAGGCTTGGTGGTGGTGGTGGTGGTGGTGGTGGTGGTGGTGGTGATGGTGGTGGTGGTGGTGGTAACGTGTGTGGCTACCAGCCACCATAATGACTAATGACAACCTTCCACAAATGTCTGTCAGGGGAGAAAGAATAAGAATAAAAGAATAAGAAGACCTAATGGGTTCTCCCAAGAAAGGGGCAAAATATACCAGAGGACTCATGGATAAGAATGGTTAAGGATAATTCCATCAATATACCTAAGGCTTACAAAACATTAGTGGGTTTGTAAGAATGGGATAATCATGATTATAAAAGCTTACATTTATTAACTGGTCTCTATGCACCATGCTTTGTGCTAAGCACTTAACATGTATTTTCCTCAGAACCCTATAAGGTCCTTGCAGTTTAGTAAGATTACATAACTTGCCCTCAGGCACGGAGCTAGCAAGTGGGGAAACCATTACGAACACAGACTTCATCTGATTCTCAAGTCCATGCATTTTCCCATGTGCTGTATGGACACAATGGAGGAAAAGGAGCAGACCTAGTTAGTTAGGACACCTGGTTGTCTCCCAGTCCCTCAGCAATAAAAGCGTGCAGGATTCTGTACACAACAGATTGGTTACCACGAGAGCCACCTGCTTTCCCCAGCCTCTTATTTCCAGACTTGGACAAGGGACTCCTGGAAAATAGAATTCTCCCTCACCTCCAGTAGGGTGGCAGGTTTCCTACTGAGTAGAACAGTCTGGTACCAAGACAACCAGGTGTGTCATCTTCTCATAAATGTGTGAATTGAGAGCCATGAGGGAATTTCCTCCTCCCTAATTACAAATGCTTGAAATTGGACCTTTGGAACATTCCGTCTTTTCTTAAAATGCAAATATCTGTTTTGATTCATTTACAGCACAGTGTGAATCTTTCAGTCAGTCATTTTCAAGCACACTATTCTCTGAGCTTTTGGTCTAATATAGCGAGCATTGCAAACAAACCACTTCATGCTCTCTAGCCCTTCTCTCTAACCTTAACTTCAGCTCTTTCCACTGCCACCACTTCCCAGCTCAATGAGGTTCTTTTGTTGTTTGTCTTTGTTTTGTGACAAGGTATCATCCTGTAGCTCAGGTTTATCCAGGATGCACTATGTAGTTCAGGTTGGTCTTGAACTCAGAAATCCTCCCACCTCAGCCTTCTACATGCTTGGATGATAGGTGCAAACTATCATCCCTAGGTCTTAGAGAAGTTCTTTTAAAAAGATTTATTTATTTTTATGGATGTATTCCTGTGTGAATTTGTGTGCACTCTGTGGTGTGTGTGTGTGTGTGTGTGTGAGAGAGAGAATCTGTGGGGTCAGAAGAGGGCATCAGATGCCCTGGAACCAGAGCAATTCTCTATATTGCACTATACTTGCAACAAGCTTAGTTCCACTCTTTTTTTACTTGATTCTTAGTTATTAGTCCAAATTCTATGCCCTTAATCATAACAGCTTTAGACTTGGCTTAGGTGTCTATCCCATGTGCTGTTAGTAAAGCCTATGATATGTTTCTAGCTTTCTATTTGTGCAGTAATGCATATATTATACCCACTCTGTGTGGTGCAGGTGGTATGTATTCTATTTTACTTGTATAGGATCAGTAGCAGTTAAGGCACATGCTTAAATGATTTAGACTGCACGAGATCAGGAAGTATCAAGGAGAGGACATTGATGTCCCTCCCACTGGAGTTTTAATCCCAAAGGGACTACTAACAGTATATTTTTTCCAGAGTTGTTTTGTACATATTTAAAAATATCTGTGTATGTTTTGTTTTTACACAGACAAGACACTGCTGTTCTGCATCTTGTTTAAATGTTTCCATGTATCTTGAAGGTCTGCCTATATCAATATACATATACATATATATATATATATGTACATCTATACATATATATATATGTATTTATTAAATTTGTTTCATAATATACCTATGGTAGGTACATCCTGACTTCTTTACCTTTCTAGTTCACTGTCTTCTTTCTTTCTTTCTTTCTTTCTTTCTTTCTTTCTTTCTTTCTTTCTTTCTTCTTTCTTTCTTTCCTTCCTCCCTCCCTCCCTTCTTTCTTACATTCTTTCTTTCTCTCTTCTGTTTAAGTTCTCTGCTGCCTTTAGATTTCTATGCTATTAGAAACCATGAACAAAGAACTGAAGGAGCTGAAGGGCTTTGCAACCCATAGGAAGAACAACGATATCAACCAACCAGAAACCCCAGAGCTCCCAGAGACTAAACCACCAAACAAAGAGTACACATGTGGGGACCCATGGCTCCAGCCACATATGTAACAGAGGATGGCCTTGTCAGGCATCAATAGGAGGAAAGGCCCTTGGTCCTGTGAAGACTCAATGCTCCAGTATAGGGAAATGCCAGGGCAGGGAGGCAGGAGTGGGTGGGTGGGTGGAGGTACACCTCCCTCATAGAAACAGGGAGAGGGGGGATGGGATAGGGGATTTCTGGAGGGGAAACCAGGAAAGGGGATAATGTTTAAAATGCAAATAAATAAAATATTCAATAAAAAGGAAACACTGTGTTACATTTTCATATTTACTTGTTTCTGTAAACAGAACTCTATGATCAAGTCTTCAAGCTAAGACAGCTGTGTTGAAAGATATAGATAGTTACAATTTTGATAAATAGGGCAAATTGTCCTCCCAAAAGTGTAGCTTGAATTTGTGTTTCAACCAACGGCACCTAAGAGTTATTCGGTAGCTATGCTCTCAAGAATAGTTTGTGTTTTCCTTTTCTTCTGAGATGGATTTCTCTGTGTTGCCTTGGCTGTCCTGGAACTTGCTCTGTAGACCATGAGGGACTCAAACTAACAGAGATCCCAACCTCTGCCTCCTGAGTAATGGAATTAAAGGTGCGCACCACCACTGCCCAAATAGTTTGGGGAAGATTTTGATACTACTCTGATTTGACTAAACCAATTATGTACAAGTTTGTGTAAAGTTTTTATGTTCATTGGGCATTATTTCTTATGCTGTTAAAATCCTTTACCCAATTTTTAGTAGTTTTCCTTCCCTTAGTGGTTTATAAATATTTTCTTTATAGTATCCTGCCATCATGGAAGAATCATATATTTCTCCTTTTACTTGCCTTTTGATTCGCTCACTTTGCTATCGCCATAAAGAAATGAATAGATGCAGTTAAATGCACTTTTCTTTCCCTTTATCCCATATGGATTTCATGAAACACTTACTGAGAAGACTCACCTTCAGGTTATATAAACAATCACTGTGTTTTTTCTTTAAAATATGTAAACTGCTTAATCCAGTGCAATGGGTCCATTCACTTTAAGGTGTTTTAAAACATGACCTTCTCTCACCTACTGCATTCTGAGCTTCTCCCAGAAAAGAACCATACCTTATGAATTATTGTAACCTAATAAGTAGCATTGTGCCTGGCACATAACAGTGCTTACTGAAGACATGTAGAATCAATGCCAGACAGTGACTGTTTTCACTTCCTGTCTGTGAATAAGACTTGCTTAAAGGTAATTAATAGCCTATATCTATCACATTTTGCTAAGTCTACTGCTCACCCAGTGGGAGCCATTCTTATCCGCTACTGCCTGATACTTGTAACCTCTTATCTAAACTATGTGATTAAAAAGATCAGGTAGATGTGATGAGTGTCTAACTAAATATTGCACCACATGGATAAGTGAAACACAATAAATCTACATTTGGCCAAGAAGCCCCCTACTCCATAATTACTAGGGCCTAAGATTCTATCTTAAGGACTTTATGTCCTTTATTAAAATTCAAATATTCTCTTGAGCTAGATTTTTTTTATTCACTGACTGTACAGTTTTTTGCTCTCTGATTCAATGCAACACACATATACACAAACACACACCAACATCATCCTCAGCACACACACACACACACCACCACCACCAACAACAACAACATCACCTAGACACACACACACACACACACACACACACACACATACACACACACACCACCACCACCACCACCACCACCACCACCACCACCACCACCACCACCAGCAGAATGACATGCACAAACATTTCTGTAAAAGTAAGTTTTGAGAGGAGAGTGGAAATAAGAAGAGGTCACCACCCAGAAGCAAATGAGGCATCTTTGAGGACCATAACAACCAGAGAGGTGCGTGGAGATCAGACACGACTCATGCTCTAACAATGGCATTTTAATGTGCCAAGCTACTTAATCACAAAACGCAGCATCGCACTCACCTCTTCCTGAACTTCAGCAGTCTAAACTCTCCAGGCTTATTGGACACATTTGTAGGAGACTATTCTGATTAGATACTTTCATATGAGTTATTCAAGGCTAATTTCTTGTAAGTGTTTCTGAGAATTTTAGCTTAAAAGAATATTTAGACATCATAATTTTCCTTTGAAGAGCATAATAGCTTATTTCAGTGTCCAACATGCTTTCTCATTCCCTGTTGACCTCAAATTAGACATCTGCCTGGATAAAGGTACTTTGAGGAAGAAAAGGGTAAAAGAAAAAATCGAGATGAACTTCCATATGCTTTTGATTTGGGGATATGACATATATTGTAAATTCTGTGTCCTCCATTTTGCCAGGTTGGAGAAAAATATTTGAGGATCTTACATTGGTGTTACAGGTAAACTTGAGAGTTTCTTCAGCTTCCTGGCTGGAACACTTTGGGGCTTGCCATCAATGAGCAATGGGGGTTAGGAAAGTCATTTTGCTGGTTTATTAGAATATTTCTCTTTGGGTCCAGAACATTCTTCACATGGCCTGGTCACTTCAGGCTGAGCTTCTTCCATCACAAGCTGTTTGTCATTTCCTAGTTTGTATGAAAAATCGACCATAAAAGTCTATGCATGAACCTTTTCTTTATTGTTAATCTATCTCCAGAGTTGAAGGGAATAAAATAATGAATGGACTCTGAAATTAAAGGAATGAATTTATTGAAGGTGTAAATTCAATGGAAGGTGCTATATTTGAATTAGTACCCACTCATAGCTCACTGAGAGTTGGTGTGATAGTCCTGCTTACAGAACCTCAGAGATTAGTGCACAAAAGAACAAAGAATAAAAACAACCGAATACAGAAGGAAATGGGTTATTGAATCCTTAGCTGTGCTGTTGGTTTACACTCAGGTCTGAAAGCACTCCCAAACAAGAAATGGGTAACACTATCAATATGTTCAGTTTTCCTCACATTTATCTAAAATCTGGTCTGATTTGGAACTTGGTCATCCATTATCAACTGAAAAAGAGGAGGTGGGAGAAAAAGAAGGAAGAGCAGTAGGAGAAAGAGAAATGTTGATATTAACAAATTACATTTACTGAGAACTTATTTTGTTCACACTTTATGCACTGTAAATGATTGAAACCTAACTATAACTCTAATAAAGATCTAACTCTACTTTTAATTTGAAAGAGAAGAACATTGAGGTCCAGAAAGTTTAGTAACCTGCCCAATATCACTCAGAAGAACACCAAGGCTGAGACAATAAAGCCTCTTCTGCACTATCATGTAACTTAACAGCAAGTCTTAACTATTGCCTTTGATCCACACATTCCATCCCTGGGCTTATTTCTCAGTCACATTGGCCTGTTTGTATTTCTCTATTGTTGTGTGGGTCCTGCTCCTCTATATCCTTTGGAGTCAGTTCGAATGTTATCTTACCACCTTCCTCCTCAGTTGAATGATCTAGAACAAATGAAATACGTTAAGAACACATCTCTTGCAAGTCGGGTACTTCCTCAGTTGTTTTTCTCCTTTAATCTACTGGTCTCTGAGGAAAAGATACTCATTCCCATTTGACAGATTGGCAAAGTGCGGCCAAGATGAATTGAAAAATGTATTTCAGAAGAGTTGTAACTTAGATGTGGGTCTGCTGACTCAGGAATTTGAAAGAGCATATGAAACATGAATAATTTACACTAATAGGAACATTTGCATGTTAAAAGGGGACTTCCACTTATTCAAAGGACAAATGACAAATATTGGAAGGCTTGTGTAAAAGAAAAAGGCATATGAGACATATGTCTTGAGAGAATAAGCCCTGTCCAAGGTCCTTTTCACATTCATCCTAAAGGGTCATTAGCCCTCTCTTTCCTAACATAAGCGAATACAGCACTACCAAGGTTGGTGTTGCTACTGAAGTGATGATGCCCTGGCTGGCATCACACTGCAGATTATGGCAAAAATCCAAAAGGTCAAGCATGGTTCTCTTTTTTTTCTGGCTCAGTCTTTCCATAAAGGTGGAGATTTCATCACACATTTGGAGTATTAAACAGAATAGCATGGAATTGGCAACAAGATTATTGGAAAGAATGGGTGAACCCTAAAGAAACAATGGAGAGTAATCCTGTTGTCCCCTCATCCAGTGATGGGGACTACCATGGAATAATGCCCTCTCCTTTGTCATCCTAACACTGATGAGTCATTAAGCTCTTTATTTCTAATTTCAATAAATTAAAAGAAGGACTCAGGCTTTCTAATACAGGAAATTATATTTATCTAGTCACTTAATGAAAAATGCATCATTGAAGCTTTGCAGTACCTAAGCACTCAGAGCACTGTAGATTAATTTTATTAAGTTGTTTTGCCTTCAGGATACCAGGCATCTACTCTCAGTTTTATTAGATGAGAACCCATCAGGCGTGCATGTTAATTTTGTACTGAATCTGAAATTTTCAGATGCAAATCACCTCTCCGATTTCTTTAATGAACCCTCTCTGATTCTATAAAGCACTCTGTGCTCTGTGTTCACCCAACCCCCCGAATAGTAGCACCTTCAATATGATCTTTTTCCAGAAAAGAAAAGAAAATGTTTTGCCTTCTTATTTTGAAGCCCTGGCTGGTCTTCATTATAAGAATTTGGATCTGTAGAAAGAACTGAAAATCAATGCCTATAATTTTAATTTTTAAATAAATTAAAATAAATTTTTATAAATAGAAGCTTCAACAATAGGCTTCTTTTCACAAATAATTTATTTTGTGAGATTATAATAAAATTACATCATTCCTCTCTTCCCTTTCCTTCCTTCAAACCCTCTCTTCTCTCCCATATACCCCTCCCTGCTCTCTTTCAAATTCATTGCCCCCTTTTAAAAATTGTTTACATACATATATGTATTTTTAGATATGTATAGGTACACATTCATAAATGCATAAATATAACCTGCTCAGTCTGTATAATGTTACTTGTATATATGTGTTCAGGACTCACCATTTAGTATTGGAAAATTGATTAGTGTGTTTTTCCCTAGGGAAGACCATGTCTCCCACACTCAGCATTCCTTAGCTGCCTGAGGTTCTTTGTGTAGAGTTAAGGCCTCTTGGGCTTTCTCTTGTCTGTGTTAGCAAGCCTATGGGTGTCTTTCTTGTTCAGCTCATGTTTAGGCGGTTGTTTTGGTGAGACACTATGGGTGTACCTTCTGATATTGCTAAGAGACCCAGTTTCACAGCAAACTCCTAATCCCCTAGCTCTCACAATCTTTCCACACCCTATTCTGCAAATTTCTTGAACATTCCTTAGGTAGCACAGGGGTTTTTTGTAGATGTATCTATTGTGATTGGGCTGCACAACTCTGCATTTTGATTAGTTGTTAATTTTCCTTATGGTCTTTGTCTGTTGCTATAAGAAATTTCCTTGATGAATGTATAAGGGCATATACTTAGTGTGTAGTTAGAGATCATGTTTGTTTAGTAAAGTATAATCTAGGCTTTTTAAATCCATGCTCTGTGAAGATAATCCCCATACAAAGCTGTCTAGTAATTGGTACATTCTTCACTGTGTGTTAAATTTATATGACCGCACCACACCAAAAACCTTTAAAGGTGACCCAAAGTGGTTGCAAGTCAATTTTTAGAGGTCTGTTAGAATCATCCCCTCTGATGCCCTGTTCATCCCTCATTAAATTACAGTTTCATTGTTTATATGAAGCTCTTCCTAGGAAGTGCTTTCTGAGTCTTAAGTGCTTTACGAGTTAGAAGAGGCAAAGTAAGACTACAGTGGGCCTAATCCTAGAGGATGTCACAAAAGGTAGACTGGGCTTCCATATCTGGTTTCTTTCCCACCACAGATTCCTATGAGCACCAGAAAAATGTCATTGATATCAGTAAATTCTCAATAAAATTAAAATAAGGAGTATACCTACATAAAATAAATCGTGAGTAGTCCTTTTGAGTCACAAGGTGGAGAAGATGAGATTAATGGAGAAAAGTAAAGTCTAAAGCACTTACAGCAGAGGCTGGATAAAGAAGCTGGGTATGACTTCGGATGATTTCTAAGCCTGAAACAAGGAAGGAAGTAGAATAAATGAGTCTTAGTGGGTAGGGGGAGCAATCATTTTTATAATGGCACCACTTTTTGAGCAGTTGAGTGATTTTATGTCTTAATTCTCTACCTAAATCTGTTAGGAAAGCAGCAAAGTGTTTTCTTCTGTTTCCCCCACCCCACTCCTGCCATACTAGAGCAATTATTATGAACACTTGGACTAGAGAAGCAAGACAGGTGATAGCTGGCCACACCCAAGAGAAAGAGGAAGCATTGATGCTCAGGGGATAACTATTTAAACATTCCACTCAGCAGCATGTCATTCCTTTTTTCAAACTCTTGATGAATGTGGGCTATGACAAAAAGAAATGACATTTATAAGCAAAGTGGGGACCTGTCAATCCAATATGAACAATAAGCAAAAATCAGCAGACATTTAGGAGAAACCAGTACTGTCAATTAGAGACTCCAGATTCAAGAATCTGAACTAATGTCCTCAAAATAGATTAAATATGTTAAAGATGAACAAAGGAAAATGAAGGGCTAATGTTGAAGAAAGACAAGTCTTTAAATAAAACCACAGCAATTACTAAGAAAAAAACTCTAATTTTCCTAACACAAAATAATGTGATATAATCTGAGGTGACAGACAAGAGAATTATTCTCAGGAATTGTTTTACATTATATTATTTATGTATTGGAATAACATTGTACCACATAAATATGTATAATGACAATGAATAAATTAAACTATATATCTTTAAAAGAAGCTCATATTTAGGGTATATCATGATGAAATTCTATAAAATAAAATCTGCAAAAATCTCCACAACGACAGGCAGGCTACCTACATAGAAATAAGAAATGGTCTAATGTCGGATTGTATACTGACAAGGCCCAGTATTAGCAAATGGTAATTATCCTCAAATTCATGAGAAAACTAATTTATTTGAAAGCAAGAACGTTATAGTAAGAAAGACTGAAATTGAAGTATGAAGGGAAGGAATATGGCAGAATGAAGACATTTGTCAGACATGCAAAGACTGTAATCTTATGGATTGCAATTTTTTGTTGAATGAATTACTGGGAGACTATATTTTAGCAAACTGAAAAAATCGATTCAAAGATCGAATTTACAGTAAAAGAAAGTATAGTCAGAAAATAAACCAGTAAAAGTTCAAAGTAAATCTGAATAATTATTATTGTAAAAACAAGAAATTTGTTAAGTCTCAGAATCACCAACACGGGAAATTACATAGCTTAGGAGAAAGAAAAAAGCAAGGAAACTGTCACTACAGTTATGATCCTTTTCCAGAATGAGGAACTAAATAATCATGAATGTTCAGAATACATGGGTAACAACTGTTAGGAATTTTTAATAAACTAAGATAACTACTAGAATATGGGATAACTTTTTGTCTAAGAATATGCAGAACAGAAAAGTAAAGTACAGAAACAATACCATAATTTACACAGAAGAACAAATCAAGGCAGTAGGAAAGTTACAAGATGAGAGATAAATGCTAATAGCCATACTAGATCACAAAAGATCAAATCTATCAATAGAAAAACAAATAATCTTAGATTAGACAAATAAGCAAGATCTAACCGTGTCCTGTTTAATAGACACAAATGAAAGAAATTAAACTGAGAAAAATACATAAAGAAAATAGCCATTTAAATACAGGAGGCATAACAATTTAAATATCATGAATAATAAAACTGACAAAAATTATAAGAGGTCATGAAGAACATTCCATATTGTATTATTCCATTAGAGGAATATGTCAATCATTAAAGTATTCATAAATTTTCAACTTTCATATAAATATGGATAGAAAAACAAGAAGAAATTGTCAATCAAAAACACCCAGAGGAAACTTCCATGTGTTCTCTCAGAAATCAAGCAACAAATTAAGTAGTAAATAGCTACAAAGTTGAAGATAATTTAGATGATACATTGTGTTAGCTACAATATATGTGTATAAGAATATATTTAATGAACATACATATGGGATATCCACAGAATTGACTTGGTATATGAAGTTCCATAAAAAAGCTTAATGTATTCTCAGTAGTAGAAAAATTACTTCTATATATCCTGAATGCATATCATTACATTTTAAATTAGTGATAAGTGTTAATACATTTTAATTAACCTTTATGTACATTTAAAATTTTCTTCAACATAGAACAAGGATACATGCTCCACTATGTTCATAGCAGCCATATTTATAATAGCCAGAAGCTGGAAACAATCAAGATGTCCCTCAACAGAGGAATGGATACAGAAAATGTGGTACATTTACACAATGGAATACTACTCAGCTATTAAAAACAATGACTTCATGAAATTCTTAGACAAATGGGTGGAACTAGAAAATATCATCCTGAGTGAGGTAACTTGGTCACAAAAGAACACACATGGTATGTACTCACTGATAAGTGGATATTAGGGAAAATGCTCAGAATACCCATGATACAACAGACCACATAAAGCCCAAGAAGAAGGAAGAACAAAGTGTGGATGCTTCAGTCCTACTTAGAAGGGGGAAGAAAATACTCACAAGAGGTAGAGGGTAGGAAGGACTTGGGAGGAAGAAAGGAGGGGGAGGGTGAAAAACGGGGGCAAGATCAGGTGTGGGAGGAGACAGGGAAGATGTACAGAGGGTCAGGAAATTGAACAGAGGTGTGTAGCAATGGAGGTTGGGAAACTGGGAGTAGAAAGTCACAGATGCCAGGAAAGCAAGAGGCTCCCAGGACCCAAAGGGGGTGATGTTAGCTGAAATACCCAACAAAAGGAAGGGGGAGAACCTGTAGAGACCATATGCAGAGGTTAGGTACGGCTCCAGGTTGAGGGATGGGGCCACCCACCCTTCTCAAAATTTTAACCCAGAATAGATCCTGTCTAAAGGAAATACAGGAGCACCCTCACAGAAGCATTGGGGGAGTGGGTGGGATAGGGGTTTAGGAGGGAAACAGGGAAGGGTGATAACATTTGAAATATAAATAAATAAAATAACCAATAAATTTTTTTTTAAAAAAATTGCTTCTCTGACTCTGGAGGAAAAAAAAAAAAACGTGAAAGCTGACAGAAAACTATTGAAAGAAGACCACAACTGGAATTGCTGTACAGCAATGTATATATATGGGACACAGACAAAACAGCATTCAAAAGGAATGTAACTTAAAGAAATGAATGAGAAAGTCCAAGAATGTTAGAGAAAGAACTAGGCTGACTCTGAAAAAGTGAATATAACCTAAAACACATGATGTGAAGGTATTTTTGACAAACATTAAACAAAAGGGAAACACTAATTCACAAAACCTAGAGCAATTTATTTGGAAAGGCTTCAAACACAGGCAAACTTTAGTGAAGTCTGTGAAAGAAAACCCGATGTAAGTGCAAGGAAACAATGAGTGGGGAAGTGTCTAATGTTTTTCTAGGCAGCATTAATTGTTAAAATTGGCTCAAGAGGTAGAATATCTGACCTGTCTAATAATCAGGAAGTTGTCATAGATCGATTCCCTAAAAAAGACACGGGGCTCCAAAGTTCAGAAAGACACATTCTATCACATCTTCAGGGAATAAACCATTTTCCTGCACTAAGAAATATGAGAGAAACATCTTCAACTCACATCATAAGTCTAGCAAGATTTTATGCCAAAAACTAAACAAACATAAAAGGAAAAATAAAATCATGTGGCCAAGCCTGCTTATGAAGATACATGCAGAAGGCTAAATAGAATATTAGCAATTCAAATTCAGAAATATATTAAAAGAAAAATACACTATAAGTTATGACCTCTAAGGATTTTCCCATAAAATAAATATGGCTTATATTAGGGAACTCATTAATGCAATTCACGACATTAACAAACTGACAGATACAAATTATATAATCACCTCAATAAATGCCAAAAAGTATTTCACAAAACATAATATTCTCAATAAGACACATACCATTCTGCAGAACTTATTTTAATATTAATGAAGCATCACTGTTTTCATTCAGGAGATTGAAATTATAGTTGAAACACATTATTTCTCAAGTTATGTTCTTCCTTGTTGATTGCGTCTCATTGACAATCTGAGTCTGGTACTTCCAATTAATTAATTAGAGGGATCTTGACTATTTCCCTTTCTTCACTGCTCTTTTTTTTTTTTAAATTTGGGACTCTAGTTATTTCCTATCTTATAGATTATTTGATATTTTATTAGCATTTCTTCCTTGGTTCTTCTGGGACCTTAAATATAAGCCAGATAGGTTTACATTCTTAAAACCTTAAAGCTCTGATTAAATTAACATTTCAATGTATATAATAATGAATTTAGAGTCATGCTAAAATAGTGGCTTCTTAAAAATAGCTTTATCAGTGTCAGAATAATCACAACAACTGAAAGAGGCAAAACTGGCTGAAGTGAAGTGCTGACACACACTGCCCAGCTGACTCTTTTGAAATATGCATGGACTGTTAATGTTGCCATGATTAGCACCCCTACTACTAATAAATGTTTTCAGTAAAGTCTGAAGGAATCAAACACACTTAATCTGTGACAGGCATCTATAATAAACATAGAGCAAACATCATATTTAACATCATGATGAAACAGGAGAATTTCCATAAAGATAAGAAACAAAAAGCTGTCAATTCTTATTGTTTTTGTTTGACATTGTACTCAAAGCCCCAAATAAACAAATAAACAAAGATAAAAGTAAGACATATGAACATTATGAAGCAATAGATAAAATTTTGCTTTTTACCCTAAAAATCAGAATAAAGCAATGAAAATCTACTGGATCAAATTAAAACTTGTTTATTTTTAATCAATAGGGCCAAACAAAGTCAGACACATGAGAACTCAATATTTGTTTCACAAAAATAAAATAAGAAACCAATTTTTAAATGTTACATAACAGTAAAACAATTCAGAAAAATATAATAAAACATCTAATTCACATAGCCATCAAAGGTCATATTCAAATATCTAAGACATTGTAAGCAAAGTACTAAAAGAATAACTAATAACGTAAGGTATATAATCCCTATACATGGAATGAACCATTGTTATCAAACTGTCATGTATGATCAAATTACTCTATAAATTAAATGTATTTATGGTCAAACTACAGGTAGTAATGTTTGTAGAATTTAAAGTAGATCCAAAACTAGATCAGAAATAGAAATTACAGAAATAGCATGACAAAAGGAACAAAATCAAATTTCTTGTATCAGATATCAAAATATATCAGAAGGTTCTGTCATTGCAATGATTTTGTGCCAATATAAGAATAGCTAAAGAGATCAGTAAAGCAGAATGTAAGGCCCCAGAGCTATGTGAATAAATGGAATTTAGTATTTGAGAAAGTTGCTTCTGAAATCAGTGGAGAGAGTATGAACTTGTCAATACATGCCATTAAGAAGACTTGAAAATTAGAATATGTGTATTACATAAAGAGACATAAAGAGCTAGGGTTAGATAGCCAGAAACCAAAATACAGAACATACTTTATAATTCAAACAAAACAAATTCCTAATGGATACAAATCTGTGAAAATAACGCAAAACCAAAGACTGGAGAGATAGCTCAGAATTTAAGAGCACATATCATGTGTGCAGAGAACCAGAGTTCAGTGCCCAGAACCCATGTAATGTGGCCTACAGATGCCTGAAAGTCAAGCTACAGGGCATGCAATACTCCTGACCTCAACCTGAGCCTGAACTTACCTGCACAGACAGATATGAGTATACAGAATGATAACCTTTTATAAAAATCTTTTATAATACTTTATTAAAAACTTTTATACTTTTTTACTATACATATAATTGTTATTAAAATGCAAAAGCAATAATTTAGTAGAAAATATATGGCAGAATGAACATAAGGAACAGAAGAGAAAAGGTTCTCAACCAAGAAATCAAACAAATACTGAAATAAAAATTAGACAAATTTGAGAGTGTTTAGCTCCTGCACAAGATTCACCATAGAAGAAAAAAATGGGATTGGAGTATGTAATAACAATTACAATCAAGATATTGCTTTACATTTATTGATAATGGATTTTATTTAATACTTTACATGGAATATAAAGTAAAAAGTTCGCTATTGGTAGCAAAATATACATATAATTTATTGGAATCCAATGGGCAATGAATAATTCACCAACAAAAGTGAAAGACAAATGAATACCAAGCATAGGAGAAAATACCTAGCCTTAAATGTAACAAGAGAACTGTCTCACCCTAACTCTTGCAGCTGACCATCTTACCTTCTCAAATGTTGATAATGTTGTAAAACCATTAATGGGTGTGTAATTCACACTAGGAGTCAGAGAGAAGTTTTATGGCCTTGTCTACAGAACTGAAATGTTAAAAAGTAGAGGGTACAAATCAATTGATGGTGTATGCAGTTTGAAACAATGAAATAGATTTATATGTAACATAATGGGCTAGTGAGATGGCTCAGCAGACAAAGGTTCTTGTCACCAAAACTGATGCTGGGAAGAGCATGGTAGGAGAGAAACACACACATGCACACACACACACACAGACACATACACATAAACACAGAGAGAGAGAGACAGAGAGAGACAGAGAGAGACAGAAAGAGACAGAGAGAGACAGAGAGACAGAGAGACAGAGACAGAGACAGAATAAATGCAATAAAAATTAAAAACAAATTTACAGAAAATTATTTGCTTTTACACATATAAACTAAATACAAAGCCATACATATTTTCATGTTTCTAGACACATAACAATCATGTAGAATCGTATATGACATACATATTTTCTACTTTGGAATTGAAGTGAATTTCGAAGCTTAGTAGAGATTTGGGCTTTTTAACATTACTATAATGAGAAATGATTCACACATTGTGAAAAATGAAAAATACAGTAAAAAAGAACAGTAATGAGAAGGGGACGAGAAGGGCAGATAAGGACTGTTGTGGCACTAACATTTTATAAATAGGAAAAGTGAGCTCAAGAGAAACTGTGTGTTTCAAGGTCACACAGTTAATTAGTGACAGAACTAGAACTAAAGTCCAGGCATCTTGTCTCCCAGGCCAGGGAGTGCTGCGTAGGGGATGTTTGTCCATTATACTTAAAATCTCACTTGTTCTAGCCAACAATAGAAATCATTTTGTGATGTTACCAGGATTGTTATTTGAGGGTTATTAGATCAGTACCTCCTTTGTAAATGTTATATATGCCAAACAGAACCTTCCGGCCTCTGCACAATGGAACACAACAAAACATCATTTTCTCCAAACACCTATTAACTTTAATAGAAATTACCTTGGTAATCACAATACTGGGTATTTTCTCCGTGACAGTCGTAGGGGAAACAATTCACAATAGTCCTATCTAATGCCTCATAGTCCTGAATGATTACTGTTATTAAATACGTTTCTCGTAGGTTTTACTGTTTATCTCCAAAGCTCTCTGTATAATTCTGAAAATATTTTCAATTATACTTTCTAAAAAATTCCTTAGCTCCTGAAACATTGTCTTTAATCACTAAAATTCTAGATTCTTTCTTGGATCAACACTTGTGCTCTCTACACATTCCTCTAACAACCATTTCATTATTTTTGTCTCTTACTGTTCCTCAGTCATCCTTGCTTCTAGTAACACTGGACAGGGGTACTAATATCCTTGGAGAATTGTTACCCAATCTTATACTAAATAGGATATAATACTGGTAAATTTTGTGTTTCTTCATGGCTTTGAGTGTTGTACATCATCCATCCATATATTTCCATTCCAAAAGAAGGACTGTTTAGTGGTTAAAGGAAAAGCACAGCTTTTAGAACAAGATTTAGATTAATTACAATTAATTCTGTGCTGGCAGTAGTGGTGCACATCTTTAATCCCAGCTCTTAGGAGGCAGAAGCAGGCTGACTTCTGAGTTCAAGGATAGCCTGGACTACCGAGTTATTTCTAGGACAGCCAAGGCTATACAGAGAAACCCTGTCTTGGAAAAAAAAAAAGGTTAATTCTGCTTAGACTTTTATATGATTTTATTCAATTGATTTAAGGAATTTCAACTTGTTCATCTTTGACATGGCAGTAATAGATCTCCTTCATTCAGGGGTTTTAAGGACAGAAGGACTTTGAGCATGGTGTCTGCAGGATTGTAAGCCTTTATTATCATCATCCATCATTCATCATACCACTTCCTACATCCACTTTATACTCAAACATGTACAACATGGTCACCTGCACACATGTGCATATCATACATGATATGTGAGTTTTCCTGTTCACACACAGTGGGAAGCTGCGTAATTTCTTTCCTAACAACCAATCACAATGGGGCCATTTGTTACCCAGAATATTATACTAATTTTTTTCCCCACCATTGTATCAACAAGGTGATGGTGGGGTACCTTCAATTCTCAACCTCATCCTGCATGGTCTCAAACTGTTTACAGACACACGTCAAAGAAATAAGATGAAATTAGAGACAAATAGACTTCTAGAAGTTGAGAGAAACCACACAAGTCACACACTGAACATGTGTGACAGAGTTGGAACTTTTCACAAAAGGTAAAAATCCCCTCTATTCTCAAATAATTACTGGAAACCAAATTTATCATACCTTATTTTTCCCCATTCAGATTATAAGTCTGTACGAATTGGAATTGGAGGCTCTGTGTTTCAGTTTTTGAAAAGTAAATTGATCATGGGCATAAAAGTAGTAAAGGGACTTAGCTCCCAAATTGAGCACCTTCTCTTTACTAAAATGCAAATGTCTTATAAAGGGTGCAGCATTAAGTTGTTTTCAGCAATTCATGTCACGACATGAATTTCTATATTAAACCTGTTCTAACAAAAATAACCAGAGGAAACCAGCTTTAGTAAAGGAGTTTAGAAGACAGGTTACTGTAGGACACATAAGTATACACCCTGGGGAGAGGGGCACAGGAAGAGGGCAATGTAGAGTACAGCACTTACTGATCATTTTCTGAGGCAGGGGCATTTATTTACAAAGAAGGTTAGAAAAATATATCCATTTACTTTTTTATATACCTAAGTGATCTAAGGTCTCTAGATTTGTTAGATACGTTTATATGAGACTATTTCTATTCAAGGGGATCACATTCATTGGTTGTGGGTTAATTTCCTAGAATATTTCCCAGAATTTCAATAGGAAAGGACATTTGAGCATTATATTCTTCCTGAAAGACTCCAAATGATGATTTATATGACAAATATACCTTCCCGACTTTTACCTAAAACAACAACCCTTATTTTAAAAACTAAAATTGTGAGAGAGCATTTGCTACTCTGGAAGACAAAGAATGGTACATGAAGAGGGAGCTTATACTGGAAGCCAGGAAATGTAGAAACATAGATTTCTACAAAGATAAACCCTTACAATTGATCTCACTCCTGATTCTTGTCAAAGTTTCCATGCTGCAAATCAGCTCTTTCCATCTTGTGTTGCCAACATCTATCTATTAAGGTACATGAATCCTTCAATAGACTATAAGCTACAACAATTTAGGGACTATGACTTCAACATTGATCTTGAACTTTGCATAGTTCTAACCCCTTCAAAGGAAACCCAATTTGAACAAACCAAATGAATGACCAAATGAAGGCATGAAGGAATTAATGCATACTCATGAAGGCAGAGAGGAAAACCACACGGTTCAGGTTCTCCAAAGCCTATATTAAGAATGGAATGTTCTCCAATAGGAAACAGAACAGATTACTTGATATTGTCTTTAGTGAAAATTGACTAGAAACTCCAAGGTAAAAATCTACTGCAAAACACATGGGATTACATCAATCAGAATGAATCTTCAAAGATGCCTATTGTACTCTCCCACATCTACCAGAGGCCCAAACTAGCATTTTGTCCTAGAAAAATGTGGCCAATGGCCTATCAGAGTAGAAGCAAAAAAAAAAAGAGTAGAAGCAAAAATCAAAATGGATTTGGAACCAAGAGATTGGGATTCAAATCCCGATTCTCAAACAAACAGAGCTATAATTTCATGGTGTGTAACCATGAATCTTGTGAGCTCCATTTTCTGCAGGATGAAAAGATTGAAACTACTCTACTAGACTAGTTTAACGAATTAGTGTGTCAATGTTATGGAAGAGCAAATAATAGAGAATTTTATACAGAAGTATGTATTTTGATACACTGGTACAGGTTGTTGTATAATGATACGAAGTTAACATTATGTTTGGTACACATGATGTATATATGTTTTCAATTTTTATGTGAGATATTGTTTATATATGATCCTTAAAGATACAAAAAATGCTGCAAGCCCCCTTCTTCTCCTTAGCACAGTTTACCCAAATTGGAAACCTCATCAGGCCTCTGAGACTTTAGGGGTAAAGAAGACATTTCATCAAATGTAACATGTCAGATGTCAGCAAAGTCTTTGGGAGTATGTGTTGAAGAAAAATTGGAGAAGATAGGGTCCATGAAAATGTGAAAAATATCTAGGGAAAGTAAATAATCAGAGACTTCATAGTATTCATGAATGGAGATAAAGGGGAGGGAGGGGGAGAGAGAGAGAGAGAGAGAGAGAGAGAGAGAGAGAGAGAGAGAGAGAGA
>JADRCH010007304.1:651304-671402 GCA_019843965.1 Rhynchomys soricoides
AGAGAGAGAGAGAGAGAGAGAGAGAGAGAGAGAGAGAGAGAGAGAGACGAGGAGAATGTAGTTTAGTGGTCAAAGAAAGGTGAAAAAGTCCTTAGAGTAAGAAAAGTATCACTGGGGTGTAACCTGCACTCTTAGCCTCTGGAAGCTGTCACAGAACAGGACTATAAAAGTCCTAGGATGGAGAAAACAATTTATTTTTCTCATACAGCTCTTACAAACAAAATGTATATCTTGCTCCGCCTCTCTCAGCAAAAGTCATGCCCCTCAATGCTTCTCTCAGCATTATAGTAGGCTCCTGTGATTGGTTTTACAAATTGTAAGAAAATAAGACATCTTGTTGAGGAGAAAGGAAAGGTCTAAGAGGCATTCTGTTTCATTATTATCCACACCCAGCACACTACAGCCCTAATATGATTGCAAAAGTTTACAGAGATCCTCCTGCTGTTGTTTGGAGTCTTAGTCCTTCATAGAGGTTAGAGAGACAAGGGAGTATTTTAATGAAGAAATGGCCTTTATTATTTCTTCACAGACTGTACGAGTATCTCAGATCTTAGAACAACTCTAAATATATACTGGACCAGCCTACTTCCCTTTCACACTTCATCCTGTCCTTAGAATGCAAAGAACCTAATGCGATATCTTCCCTTTGGGAGTTCATATTCCTTATCAAAGTTACCCCTTCAGAGGCCTCCTTTGGGTCTTTGATAGCCACATGGTTGCCATGGAAATCTGTCCCTCATTTGTCTCTAATCACCTGTTCTGGAAAGATAAAGCTTCAACTCCCATTTCTATTAGATGAGATCACATCAATCAGTTACACTAATTTCCTATAGTGTTTCTGAGAATTTCAGCTAGAAATAGCTTTAGTGTTTTGTCAAAAATAAAAAAAGCCATTTGTTGATCCATGTGGATTGTATCTCACCCCCATCCCTGTGAAGTCTGTTTTCACACACTTGAAGCCAATCAGATGCTGGTTATAAAATTTTAGCCCTCTCAAGTAGATTTGATCCATTAGATGTCAAAGCTGAACAGAAACTAGAAAATCTAACATCCTCAATTAATAGTATAGGTGAGCTATTAGCACAAAAAGTTGATGAAGTCCTAGCCATGTACCACTAGGCAAGGGCCCCTTTGTATCACATCACACAATATTAGACATGAGGGAAAGTATATGTTCCTGATGCCCTGTATTCAGTATAAAAAGAAGATGGGAAATCCAGTCTTTCTTTCGCACTTTTCTCCTATTACTGAGAGCTGCAGTCACTATGACAGCAGAATTGTTATACCCAGAGATTCAGGCTGAGTTACAAAATGCACCTGTGATGTCTCTCAGCTCTCCAGTCCAGCTTACCTGGGCTTCATGATGGAATGAATATGCACAGTATTTCTCACTGCTTTGTCCCCACTTACCCTTTCTGTTTTTCTTATGCCAAACACCCTTTTGCATGGTGCTAAGCACTCTAAGGTTGACTGTAGATTATTGATTCTGAGACCATTATGCTCCCCCATCCCCACTTGCCTGTGCTTCCCCATTGTGCCCAGGACAAAACCTCTTGTAAACACTTAACCCAAACAATAAAGCAGTTCATTTGCATTTTCAATTCAGAGGGAAATTGGGTTAAGGGAGCTTCAATGCCTGAATCATGGTCTGAGAATAGGAAAAACAGAGTCAAGGACAGTATCTTCAGAGGTTTCCAGAATCAGTTGCTGGAGAAGGTTGGACTTGGGAGACAGGAACAGCCAAATAAACAAGAGGATCATATGAGAGGACTGTAAAGGAGGAATCTTGTATTACCTTAGCTCTAATTTGTGATGTTCTTATGATTCAGAAATTTATTCCTTAGCACTGAAAGAGCCATGATACCCCTGTGGGGGTGGGGTGCATTTCATAAGGATGAAGAGGGAGACAGACCTTTGAGAGATACAGAGCAGTTTGTAGTAAAGAAACTTAGAGCTACTACAGTGCAGTGAATTTTACTAGTGAGCATTATCTCTTTTGCTTTCAGAAAATAACAAATGGCCTTAATAGCTTAAGGCCTTGTTACCAACAAAATATATACTGCAACTTCCTTAGAACAAAACAAGGCAGGTCCATCATGGACTCCATGAAAGGAGCTTTAGTTTCCAAAGTATCAAAAGCATCTTGCCATTAGATGTTCCCAAGGCAAGAAACCTGAGGAAAATGTTATTGCAATGCCATAGGTAATAAAAGCATCTAGAAAAATGTGGTATTTTCTTCCCTTTGCAGCAAAGATTCCATTGCCTTTCAGCAGCACATACATTGAATGACACCCCCTCATGGCCAATAGCCACAGATGACAAGGACAAAGCTGAGTATAGCTTGAAGTAAGGTCAATTGCTCCATCCTATTAAATTTAAAGAAATGCACTTGAATAATTTGATAATCCTACAAAGAAAATATCCATGCATCTAAATGCTAATTTGTGCCCTATTTTATAAAATGATCTAGGGACTTACCAATGTGTTAATCCTTGGTACAATTTGAAATCTCTTACTAAAAAATAAAAGCTGTGCAAAAGGAAGATGGAGGTAAATCAAATATACTGAACCCTCCCTTGCCCCATCATACTTTCAAGATGTTAAAACAATCAAGCCCACAAATTTGAGTGGAGTTTCCTAGCAACCAAGGTGAAAATCCAAAGATGATGTTTACATGTGTCCTGTGATAATACCATTCATGCTGGTCTTCATAGTGACTTCTGAGAACTGTGAACCATTTACCTCCTGATCAATTAAAATTATTGCAGGAAGGCACAACTGAATTGACCTAGAGAATTAAAAGAATTTCTATTATTTCCTGGACCTTGTAACTGAAGGTTCAGTGTACTTCTGTGGAGCCAACGCATCAGCCCATCACAATTAATCCATTATTTTCTGTCTGAAGGTCTACAGGTCCCAAAGCTTCTTAATCCTTCAAATCACTCACCTTGGTGAGATTTGTTTCCTATATATTGCTGTTTTTTTCTAACTTTGATAGCCTGGCATAGCTCCAACATTTCTGCTGGAAAACACCTCACACCAAGTATGTTTGTAGGGTTTTTGTTTGTTTGTTTGTTTGTTTGTTTAAGCATCATCATTGCCTGGGCGTTTCTTAGATTTCCTTTCAGGTCTTGTTATGTGGATCAGTGGTCTCTTCCTTTCAGAGGTCTAGCTTGCTCAGCTTTCCCAGTTTGGAGTAAACTGGAAGTTATCTTGGCTTCTCTACCATGCTATTATCCCACATTCTCCTATAGTAAATTCAAACTCCTACTGATGGATAGACCTCTGGCTTGGATAGACTTTCTCATTGTCTGGCTGGCAGAAGAGAGCAAACACAGTCATGAAGAGAAAACAATTGTTTTCCTGGTGTCAATCTTGGAGAAGAAGGTGTCATGAATTTTTATATAAGGAGGAACATTAAGCAATAGAATAGATGATGCCCTGAAACAGGAACAATATAGGAGAGCCAGCTGCTAACTCCACAAAGACCATCGGTTTACAACATTGCATCTGGTGCTCATAAGTCAAACCCTTACTGAGCTTGTGCTGCTGCTACTGCTATGCAAAGACCATGGGAATTTAGTCTGAGGTGCATACCTTAAACTCACAGTCAAATGGGCCCTTCTATAGGTTTCAAAACTGTACCCTTCCAACTGCCATTGCATATGCCCTCAATAAACTTTTAGCCCACCCCTCCTAACTGAAATTAAAGCTGTCCCTCAAGGTAAGCGTCACTGTGCAAGTGTGCAAATCTTTTTGAGAATTTCAATATATCACATAGAAATATTAAAGGCCAATAAATATAAGGGTGTGGTAATCAAGGGATGGCTCTGTAATTCATGGTTACTGTGTTTAACAAGTACCCAAAATGCCACATATCCCTAAGACTATTTGATGGGGAATCTTTCCTCTGGCATGCAATAGGGTAAGGTGAGAACTTTCCTAGAGAACTCTCCATCTTTTCTGCATTCTCTATTTGTTACCATGTGTAAACACACTTCTTAAGAAGCAAAAAGAACTTGACTGATAGCAAGAGTGGGGGAGGAAATATTGAATATGAGATAAAAGAGAGGAGAGTTCTAGCCACCTTTATTTGTTTCGGGAGCCATTCTCACCCTTCACCTTAATTCCTCTCTGCCAAAAAAATGAGAGAGAAAGAGAGAGAGAACACAAAGAAGGTGAATAGGTTGAAAGTGTGTTTTTTATTCCCACTAAGTCTTCATTTTTCTTTCCACCTCTCTTTGCATGCAGGTGAAGAGACTTCATTCAAAGAGTTGCTCCACACTTGGCTTCATTTCAATAAAATTCAAGTTCATAGAACTTTTCTGACTTAAATCTATGCTTATGGCTTCTCCTTTTTCCTCCTATACTTATAACTTATTTACTCTAGCAACAACAGACAATGTGTTCTAGCTACGTGTATAATTACACTCCTGCATGCTGTGATAAGCTGAATAAGAACCCCACAGATCCACAGAAGATTTTAGGTGTTACCTTACACGACAAATGAAACATTGCTGATATGGTATGTTAATGACTTTGAGGGAGAGTTTAGTTGGCACTATCTGAACAGAACATAAACATAATCACAAGGGTCTTGTATGGGGGGAACAGAGGAAGATGTAACTACAGAGAAGCCACTATGCAGAAACCAAAAGGAACCTGAAATTACTATCCTTGAAATGCAAGAAGTTGTCTCGCATAAAGAAATTTGCCTGCTCAGGCAGCTCTGGCCTCTGTAAGGAGAATATCCCTCTTGACACTTAGACTTGAGTCTACAGAGTGTTTTAGACTTTTGGTCTTTAGAAAATTTTTTTTGAATGTTTGTAACAGCTTTATTTATTATTGCCCTACTGGAAGCAACTAAAATGTCTTACAATAGATGAATGGATAAACTACAGCTTATCCATGCAATGGAATATTATTCACTGGTAAAAAGGAATGAATCTCAAGCTGCAAAAAGATGCACAGAAGTTGAAACGCACATTACCAAGTAATAAAAGCCAGTCTGGAAAGGCTGCATAAATGTAATGGAAAGAAGTTATAAGTGGTCTGAACCACAAGTGTGACAGCAATTTGTTATTGAAAAACAGTTAACAAATACCAGAGTCTTCGTTCTGCTTCTGCCAGGAAAATGTTCCATCATACCCTGTGTCTAAGGACTAAAGATTCCCCTAAAGAAAGATGAGGTGAGGAATTGCCTGAGAGATGAGAAATGAATAGAGTAAGCAAATGCTTGAGCAGAGGGAAACAGCTGATTCTTTGGAGGATAAAAAGAGCTCTCTGAATGGGGAAGGAAAATGTGCCTAGAAGGGAGAAGATGTCTGAGGACAGCCTCATTTTAACAAGTTGGCTTAGTCCTAGGAAAAAATTTGAGAGATTGACCAGAAGAAATATTTCTCTATTGCTCTTAATGATCTAAAATCAATCAATCAACCAAACAAGTCCAAAAGCCAATGAAACTCATGGATAGATTTGGGGAAACTTAGATAAAGATTAAAGTAAACCTACAGCTGTGCAATGTTAGGCAACTCACTTTACCTCTCTGAGTGTCTGTTTCACTCTACTGTATAGTAGGAATTATGATAGCTATTTCATAAGATGGTTTGAGAAAATTAAATGATTTGGAGATGTGGTGGTGTGGCTGGCACATACTTTAGTTAGTAGCACTGGCCTTCTTATCCCCAGAGTTTCTCTTATGTACTGCCATGCTGCTTCCTGATATTCTGTCCCTCTTTCTTCTTTCATTTGCCTTGGATGCCAGTAAGAGTCTCTGATCTCCTACTCCTAGACACTGGACAGTTTGGCATGTGGCCCTGGACCTAATTTTGGGAACTTTAAAAGAGTGAACTGAGAACAGAGGTGTAGAACCTAGCACTGGCTAAAAGAAAAGGCTATCAGGAGCAACTATGGGTTACCATGGCAACTAATTCTCATCTCCTATCTTAAAATACTCAATTTGGGTGAAGAACAAGGTGAGTGACAGAGAGTATGATGGAATTTGTGCTACAATACTCTGCTTTGGGATTTAGGCAAAAGTCTCCATACCCAATTTTGAATTCTACAAATGTGTCTTATCATCTAGGGCTCTATCTTGGTTAGGCTCTTTCTTCCCAGAATCGCTCTTATTAAAAACTAATAATTAAAAGCCAAGGCAGAAGTTTCTTTGCATAGAAAATACTAGTACCTAGGTTTTAAGGCTGCTATGATGTTCTTGCATGAAGTAAAACTTCAGCCTGTGATTGTTGCCACAAGCCTTTGTAAGAAGAGAAATACAAGAGCTGGGGAGACGGCTGAGCAGTTAAGGCTCTTCCAAATCACCCAACTTCAATACCCCATGCCCACACAAAGCATCACATACCTGTAACTCCAGTTTCTGTACAAACATAGTATTTATAAACTCATGCAAACACATATGCACACACGTGCATGTATGCACACACACACACACATGAATTAAAATAAACAGGTTATATTTAGACATATATTTGTATATACCTAGTCACATTCAATAACATTTAAGAAACAGAAGACATGAAGGAGAACAGGAAGTGGTAAATTGGGGGTGGTTGGAGAGAGGAAAAGAAAAGAAGAAATGTTGTAACTATGTTATAATCTAAAAAGTAAAATAAATTTAAAAATAGAAATACAATAGAAACTCAAGTGGAAGGAAAGAGTTCTTGATCTATATCCCTGAATGAGCACTTCCTGTTCTTCCCATACTCTGTTTCTGCTAGCAACATATATTCTTGACACAGTCGGTCCCATTCTAATTTGCCCTTTTAATTTTAATTTTTATATATTTTTTCTCATTTGCCTTTTATTCTTTAATGAATCCACTCTACCATGAATATCAGCCTGTATAAGGTATACAGACTTCTTTAAAATCTCAAAATGTTTCCAGTTTAAAACCCCCTATTTCACTGCAAGACATTTTGTATATTCAGTTGACTTCTTTTCTGTGTTTTTGCTTTCCAAGGAAGATGCCACTGTATTTGCTAAGAAGACATTCCACCGAATACTTGACTCAATCTCTTCTCATCCCCATCAAGATCTCGTTCTAACCATGAGGATATCAGACCCCAGGCCCACATGTTTAATCTTTTTATCAGCACTATTAAATGCTAGGCAAGGAATATTTGTTTTTAGCTAACACATTTACAAAGGTAATCCTTACTGAAAGGAGACCTCTCACTCTTCCAGTATCATCATTTGAGTATCTGGTTTTGGTTCTTGAAAATCCTTCCAAACTTCTTGGAAGCATGTTCTGTGCTCACTTTCTCCTATATGTCAGCCTTATTGTCATCTTTATCATCTTACATTTGGCTCTATCTTGGAACTAGTCTCCACCAACCACTAAATCTTCCCATCACCAAAACTATTTTCTCATTGTATTTTGACCCTCCTGTTATGTTTATAATGTTCACTATTTAACCTTCTACAAATGCTTTTTGCATAATGTCTACTTCTACCCTCCCTCAATGATCTCTTTCACCTGTCCCTGTACTAAGTGTGCCTCTTGCCACAGTAATTCATCAGACTCTCTCAAGCTTATGCTCTAGATCCTTCTCTTTGCCAAAGCTGATCTCATGCTTCCCATAGCTGTAAGACTAATTCTTTAGAGATGTCTTCTAGTTTTAATCATCTGAGGTCCAAATGTCTCTTCAGGTTAGCAGTCAATACTGTGACTGGTATCACTATTCTTCTAGAGGCAAAGGATCCACACTTAGTGTTCATTATTTAAGTCTTACCTTACTGAAATGATTGCTTTCCCCATCCTCTCATTCAGTTAGTCAAGTTCTCTTTTTACTCACGTTATCTGTCCATGCTCTTCCCTGCATTTCATAATTTGAGTGCTTAATACAGTACCCTATGGACTACTGTATTACAATAGCCTCTTAATTGCCTCTACCCAGTCGTCTTCCCCATTCATCTTCGGCATTACTGACAGATTAATCTTAAAGGACCTCCTTGACTGTCAACTCCCTGCTTTAAGATTTCATATGGTTTTCTGTTTCTTATTAAATGCAGCATTTACTCTTTTGGGTCCTGGGAAAGATGTTATACAATACAGCTGCAGTTGCCTTTCCCATAAGGGCTCATTCACCCTATTCATATGTCCTGTACTTTGGACATCCTGAGCTCTCATACACATCATGAGATGACTTGAAATTAGTATATTGGTATAGTTGGGTCATCTGGGCATATACTCAAAAGATTCTCCAACATATAACAAGGACACATGTTCCACTATGTTTATATCAGCCTTATTTATAATAGTCAGAAGCTGGAAAGAACCCAGATGTCCTTCAACAGAGGAGTGGATACACAAAATATGGTACATTTACACAATGGAATACTACTCAACAATTAAAAACAGTGACTTCACAGAATTTTTAGGCAAAGGAATGGAACTTGAAAATATCATCCTAAGTGAGGTAACCCAGTCAGTCACAAAAGAACACACACTATAGGCACTCACTGATAAGTGGATATTAGCCCAAAACCTCAGAACACCCATGATACAATTCACAGACCACATGAAATGAAGCTTAACAGGAAGAAAGACCCAAGTGCAAATGCTTCAATCCCACTTAGAAAGGAGAGAAGAAAAAAAAAAAAACAGAGGCAGAGGGAGGGAGGGACCTGGGTGGGAGAGGGGAAAGGAAGAGAAAAGGGGGTGGCAGGATCAAGTATGGGAAGAGACAGGAGAGAAGTTCAAAAAGCCAGGAGAATGAATAGAAATAAGTAGCAGAAGGGGTGGGGAACGGGGGGGGGGGCAACTAAAATGTCTCAGACACCAGGGATGCAAGAGGCTCCCCGGACCCAATAAGGATGACATTAGTCAAAATATCCAACAGTGGGGAGATAGAACCTGAAGAGACTACCTGTAGATAGACATGGCCCCCAGTTGAGGGATAGGGCCATCCACCCATCTCAAAAATCTTTAACCCAGAATTGTTCCTGTCTAGAGGAAATGCATGGACAAAAAATGGAGCAGAGATTGAAGGAATGGCTATCCAAAGACCTACACACCTTGGAGCCCATACCATCCACAGACTTCAAACCCCAACAATATTGCTGATGCCAAAACGTGCTTGCTGACAGGAACCTGATATAGCTGTCCTCTGAGAGGCTTTGCCAGTGCCTGACTATTACAGATGTGGATGCTCTCAGCCAACCATCTGACTGAGCATTGAAACCCAGTAGAAGAATTAGGGGAAGGACTGAAGGAGCAAAATGGGATTTCAACCCCATAGGAAGAACAACAATATCAACTAACTGAACCCCTCAGAGCTTCTAGGAACTAAACCACCAACTAAAGAGTATACATGGGCTAGTCTATGGTTCCTGCTACTTATGTAGCAAAGGATTGCCTTATCTGGCAACAGTGGGAGTGGAAATGCTTGGTCCTATGGAGGCTTGTTGCCCAACTGAAAGGGAATGCTAGAGGGGTGAGGCTGGAGGGATGTGTGTGGGGGGGAGCACCCTCTTAGAGGCAAAGGGGAGCGAGGATGGGGTGGGGAGTTTGTGGAGGGGAGATCAGGAAGGGGAACAGCATTTGAAATGTAAATAAATATAATAATTAATAAAATGAAAGCTCTATATTGATCAATTGTATGTATGGGCTCTTGACTCAAAAAGGTTTTGAGTAGAAGCCAGTCTCTGATACACCATAGCTACGTAACATTGGATTTTTTTCTAGCCTCTCTGAACTCAGATTCCTCATGCATAAAATCAAAGTAAAAAATGGAATCTGGTCTTTATAATCTGTAGTTGGGTAATGCTTCCTGGACTGTTTAGAGTGGTATCTAGTATATAGAAAACATTACATTTCTGCATCTCTGACTAGTTCATTCTTACCTGTTTTGAATGCCCTTTTCAATCATACTTATTAAAGTCTTTTATTCTACTCTAGAAATTCTACTCTAGAAAACTTTCTCTGCTGCTTGCAGTTCTAGTACTTGGCATTGTCCATTTTAGGTTTTATACAAAACCCATTTTCTTACATGATCCACTCAGTGCTCTTTCATACCCACATGTATTTCTGATAATGCCTGTGTTGCCCACAGTGCCTTCCATGGTGCAGAATGGGTACTTGGTAAGCATCAGTCACCTGAATAGCTGGAGACTACATGCTACAGAGGGAGAAAGGAACAAGGGAGAAGGTTCTGAGTTTTGCTAATCCTAACTGTGGAGAGATTAAACTTGCTAGTGGTGGTTGCAACACCCACATCCTTTCCTCTTTCTTCTCTTGTCTCACACTCCTACCCATTTTCTTTTCCATCTGGTGCTTTACCCTACATCAGGCTTCTCAGCTTTGATAGTGTGCACCATGACCATTATTTAATCGTGCTGATGGCCCTTGAAGGGGAAAAGGTTCCTATGACAACCTCAGATCTTGTTCCTTTATCCTTTCCACTTAAGCTTTGATGAAAACCACTCTCCTACCTACTACAAATTAAACTTGTGATCCAATTCACCATCTCGAAACTGTCATAGAAATGCAGAGCAGGAAATTAGACTCCTTTATATAATGGCTCCTACTCCTGCCCAGACTCCAGCCACCACTCAATATTAATAGCATTCTTTAACACTCAAGGATGATTTAGTACTAACTTTGCTTTTAGTCTACCAGTAAACTTTGAGGACCAGTCATCTAACTTTCAAAAAGTCTTTCTTTGGCAGCTCTGAAGTAAGTCTTGTGAAGAACAAATCTATATCCAAGTAAGATCACCACTAAGCTTGATTGGTATCCTCTGAATTTTCCACTGTTCAGAAAATCGTATATGTTATGGTCAGTTCTTGACCCCAGGAAATGTACTGCCTGGTAAATGAGTCATATATGAATTTTAATTTGACATGATACTTTTCCACTATGTCATGTTTCTCTTGAACTCCTTCTCAACTCTGTATCATTCTAGCACTGCATGTGCCATTTTTGTAGTGAATGAAGCCCATAATCTGTCCCACAAGTTTTTATCTAGTAAATATAAAACTATTTTTTATTGAATACCTACTTAATATTGACTTTGTGTATTAGGTACTTTCATTTACACTGCACAGGAACCTAATGATACTTGATATTATTTAAATTGTGTGCACGAAGTAGATGATATCCACTGAACTTAAGGAATTGATATAAGGCTATTAATTTAGTAAGTGGACAGACTGGAATGTGATAGGCTATTTCTGATGTCACAGTATGTGCCCTCTCTACTCTTCTACCACTCCTGTGATAATCAATATTTGCTTTCCAGAAAAAAATCCTTTCTCTTGATACTTGATTGATAGATGTAGGACCTTCTTAATAGACTTTGGTATCAAATGAGTGTTTACAGTGCTACCAGAAATCTGAAGTACCCCCTCACCAACAGATGTCAAAACATTTTATCCAACTGTCCAGTTTCCTCAGATTCAAGACCCATGTATAGATGGCACTTTTGAAAATGTGAACTGGTTGTCTCAATTTCCTATGGTATAGCCACCAGATTGTTTTCTTTTTATCTAAGAAATAAATACATAGAGAAAGTCCTAAAATGTACCTCTTGCTGTCCCAAAGGAAAATGAAAATATCTTTGGCTCCTAATACTTTTCTTAGATAAACGTAACTCTACTGGGGGAAAAAAGAAACGTATACTCTTTGAAGGTGTCTTAACATCGAGGACATAATAGCATCCCTAATTCTATCTGAAACCCAGATAAATAAGATTCATACAAAGACAGATTATGATAATTGTAAATAATGATCAATTTAAATGACAGAGATGACTTTTTCACTTTATGAAAAATTGGAACATTTGCATTTAAATACAGACATAGGAACCAGGATAGTAACAATCTTAGAAAATGTCCCTCATTTCTCCAAAATTCCCTACATGACTTTTTTTTAAAATGTAAGATAGTTTCCAGAATGCAGTTGACATTGAGAAAATTTTTCCAAAGTTTAAAATAATACACTTTTAGTGAAACACTCACTCAATACCTAGTTCAAATTGTGCTTATGGTGAAATGTTATTCATGTAGCAAGTAAATATTTCTGTCTCAATAATGTAGTTATTTTCTTCTTGAGTATATTGGATAACTTGAATTAACAGCTTTGAAAATGTTGTCAAAGAGGTAAAGTATTTTAACGAATAGTCACAAGTCATTTAAAATCATCAATATTGATTTATATTGGGTATCCGGAGTGTTCTTGAAGAGCTTACAAATAACCCTTAAAATGTTGCTTACAACTGGATCCTCTGAACTCACCAAGTTTAGAATTCAAAGTTTGGTAAGGCATTTGCTGGTGCATGATGATCTACCATTTTATTTAACTTTCCCAGTTAAGTGGAGAAATATTACCCCTGGGAAAGAGGTTTAAGGGAAATTGATTTTCATGAGTACAAGGTATTAAGCAAACAGGCAGGACCTGAATCCCTAATGGGAGGAAGTTCCAGCAAGATATTAATTTGAGCAGTTGGAACAGCAGCTAGACTCAGAATGCCCTTGAAGGTGGAGCCTGGTTCTATGTCAGGATGAATCATCCGGAAGAGGAGGTCATGGTGGCTAGTCTTTTGTAGCAGAGAAAAAAGAAGACAGTGAAAGGTAAGAAAAATAAGTCTAGGTTTCAGTGACAAAAATTAAAATCTAAGATATGAACTGGGGTGTGTAAAAGTCACATCAGCAGTCACTGACATTCCATAGGCTATATAGTTCCGGTACTAGAAATCAGGAGAAAGCAAAGGAAAATTGCATCAATGTTTCCTGTTGAGTGGGGTGACACACATGAAATAACTTTGGAGTCATGACTTACATATAAGCTCACATTTATCAGAGTGTAGTGATGTTCCTTATGAATTTTGTCAGCACTTTGTATGGATTGTTTCATTAAGTTAGAAAAATGCATAAAAGCCTATGAAGTCACTTTATTATCTCTTATCCTTTATGTTACACATTAAAACACTGACATAGCAAGACATTAAGTTATTTATCCCAAGTCAAACAAATACCATACAATGGAGACAGAGCTCAGGTCTGCCTGACATGAAAGCTTAGCCACTGTTCCCTATGACATAACAAATCTTCTAGCATACTGGTCCTTAACCTGTGAGTTTTGACCCCTTTTGGTGGTTGAACAATCCTTTTACAGGGTTCACCTAAGACCATTGAGAAACACATATTTTACATTATGATTCTTAACTGTAGCAAAATTACAGTTATGAAGGAGCAATGTCAATTTTATGGTTGGGGGTCACTACAACATGAAGAATTGCATGTACTAAACAGTTACAGAACTAGGAGGGTTGAGAACGACTGCTTTAGCACAAACAAAAGACACCATATTATTGTGACTGTGTCAGCTTCTTAATATTTGTCACAGAAAAGTAATAGGAATCTAGGAACAAAAAGATTTAAAGAAAAACATTAAGTAGTGATGGCTAGAATCCCCAAATGTTACAGGGAGGAGGAAATAAAGGAAATAACTGAGTTTTTCCCCATCTCTCACATCAAATATTAGGATGAAGACTAAAAGATACAAGAAAAGGAATATCTCTATTATTCAGATACCTAGGATAATGAACATATAATCAGATAAGTATTAGAGTGATGAACTGGGACATTTCAGTGCCCTGCCATATGAGTCAGTGGAATAAGACAGGAAGTCTATCAGGTGATTTCTTATCCCTCAGAGCAAGAGGAACAAAAGAAACCAATTTTTAAAAGATGCTACTGGTTAAAAAACAAAGTTTTTCAAGCTTCATTTTGACACTTATTACCTTAGGTTTACTACTGAATGTTTTCTGAATGTCATCGTTTTCAGATCTTTTTCTACAAACTCATAGACATGGTTCAAATCAATACTTAATATAATCTGGGCAATTAATTTAGGTATATATTTGTGTAGGCTCCCTGCATTTTATATGCAACCAAAAGTAAAAGCATGTTTTCTAATGTATTTTTTGTTTTTTGTATAGTCAAAAGTAGACTTTTTCATACAATATATTCAAATTACAGTTTTCCTTCCTCCTACTCCTGTTTGTTTTTATGTAACTTATCTAGATAATTCTTACAATTTTTACACATAGGCTACAAGTATGCCACATAATAACACATCACATAACATTTGATCTGAGACATTTTATAGCCTCTTTCATTGTCTGTCACCTTGACAAATGGAACAGAAAAAGAAAAATATTGGCACCAAAGAATATAGTTGAATTAGAAATATCTGTCACCAGGTCTCAATAATGCTGATCTCCCAATCCATTTCTGGGGCTCAATAATGTTAGTTTAAAGCATCTCAGCAATGTATGTCTCTAGGTCTCAAGGTGAAAAAACACAAATAACAGAACGATTCCCTTGGACACCAGAGTTTTTCTAGCATCATTAATGTACAATACCTTTAACAATTGAGCTGTCTATAATATTCTACAAGTTGTTTTCACAGAGGAAAAAAGAAATCTTTCTCCAAAACATTGCACAGTGTGGAATAAGCTTATCTTATTCAAGAAATACATTCGTTTTTGAGAGTTGATCAAAGTAATCAACTTCCCTCTGTAATAGGGGAGTTACTAGGTTACAAATCAAGGATCCTTCCTTTGAGCTTGCACAGATTCTTTCTGTGGATAATTTTCCTGCTCTTGTCTCTCTAAGGTGTCATTTTAGGGAGCAGTTTAATATGTATTTGGAACAAAGGTTGACCTAAATAGTGAGGATTAAGCTGCAAAGATGAACTTCTTTACTTCTCTAGGTTACCCTGATCTCTAGAATCAAACAATTGCCCCTGATATAAGCCATTGCCATTTCAAGTAGAATATAGATCTAACAGAACTTCAAACCTATGTTCTAGCTTCATATGTAGAATTGGGGTTTGGAAGAAGGAAAAATACAGAGTACCATATTGGTGTAGACAAGCAACTGTATACATCCTTCAGTTGTTCTTCAAATTCTACCTCACCTCACCTTCTTAACAAAAGGGTCTTCTGAATTGATCTTAGAAGAAGTAACTTTGCACTGTGATAACTACTCTCTGATTCCATAATTAAGGTTCTGCACTTTGATTATATGATTGGACTAATACAACCATTAACATCTTATGAGGTGGTGCATGTGAATTTGGGCCGTTTTATATTGTCTTCCAAACAACTTTACCTTTTGATGATTATAATGGCATAGGAATATTGATACTTAGGTGAATATTGATTAAGGACACACTAAGAGAATGGGTCCAGATGACAAGATTACCTTTTCTGTGTACCTAGACTGTAAGAACAAATCTGTTTTCCATTGCATTTACTTAAGAGTTCTATGAAGAAAGCTGAACCTCCTGTTCTTACTTAGTGAATCAAGGATAATGATCACTCTAATTGTACATCTTTCAGAACCTCTGACCACCATTTTTCCATCCACTCTTAATGGTCATAAGTATAAATGAAGAGAGAAAGAATAAGACTGAAAGCTTTCTGACTCCATCTGACCCCTGAAAATTGTTTTCTTGGCTGAACTCATTCCATTGTCATCTACCTCTTTCATGCAAGAGCAAAATGAAATAAGATAGAACCTTTTGGGGGGAAAATGATAATTGGAAGTTCTGAGCAATTGGGTCATCCTTAATGATGGTTGGGGGCTCATTTTGAAAAGATTTTGACAATCCCATCAAACTGAGCTCTCTTGTACACCATGTGCAAGATTACTCCTGAAATTCAGTTGCTAACCACGGGCTTTGAGCAATTTTTGTAGGGTGAATAAAGGTTATGCTGACCTATTCATTCTCTTCCCTGGTTGTTTTTGGAAACAAGGGCAATAATTTGTGATGCATTTGCTTAAGAGCTTGTTTTTAGTCATTCTACCGCTCAAAGCTAGAGCCCTGTCTATCACTAAGCTTCTGACCTTAAGTATCATCTCAGAAATCAGAGAAAGAGAGGGGGGGACAAGGGATACTAAGAAAGAGAAAATTGATCTTTCTCTGGGGAAAACATGTTTATCTATGCAGTTGCTGGAGCTAAAAGAATGAGATTCATCCCCATTTTCTTCTTGTGTTTCATGCCTGCTCCAAATATATTTATAGTAATTTTATTTCTTAAATCAACTGTTTATTGTTGTATAGTCAAAGAAATGGCAGGACATCTTGATGGTATACCTTATGGGACAAAAGCCCTAATGGTAGCTCATCTTACTCCATGCTAGCTTATGCTTAGCTATCATCTCTTGCCTAGGTCAGACAGCAGCTTTCTCACCAGTTACTGACATACATTCTGATTCTCTCATTTCTGACTATTCCTTACACATCTGATCTCAGCATAAACATATAACTTCTACCTCAGTTGTATCTTTTCTAGCAATGTCACAAAACCACATTACCCCTTCCTGAATATTATTCTTTGTATCAAGGTTCTATATTTATCTCTCAAAGCACTTATCACAGTGATCATTTTATGCTTAATTGTCAGAATTTCATCTGTTGAACTCAGAGTTCTCAACCTATGGTTATGACCCCTTTGGCCAACCTATATCTCCCAAAACATTTATAGTTATGAAGTAGAAACAAAATAATTTTATGGTTGGGGATCACCACAACATGAGGAACTACAGCAAAGGGTCACAGCATTAGGAAGATTGAGAACATTGGTTTACTGGCTACTTTTACCACTAAACTATATCCTTAGTGAACACTGGTACCAGGTCTTCTGTGCTTATAGTTTCACCCCTACTACCTACCAGCTCAATAACATGTGTGTGTCCAAAGGTATGTGGTGAGAGAATGAAGCAGAGAAGACTTCTGAACTTCTCTTTTGTATCTATGTTAATCTCTCTTCACTGTAATAGAAGAGTGGACTTAGTTATAAGCCTTTGAATTTGGACACCCCAAAGAACATGCTTGTAAGCTGAAGGGGGGGAATCAAGTTTATTCCATTACTAATTAATGAGACTTGGGACTGAATGATAAAATTCTAATGATGTTAATGTTGGTTCTGAATGCAGGCTGGCAGTCTCTGAAGACAAACTAAAATGGTAAAAGGACACTGCAGTTTAATTCCCCAATTAGGAAGCAGCTGTCACCTCCAGGGACAACCTTAGCTGCTGATTGATTTTCTTTATACACTGTAATCATTGCCAACACTACTTCATGCACTTCAAGTGTCCTATATTCTCTAGTATCGGTGGATCTTCCTTACTGTATTGGTGCAAAGGGTAAATTATGAAAGATTCCTTCCTATTTCAGAAGCATTTTAATAAGGTCCTTTTAAATAACCCGATTGCTGAGTACAGTTAAACATGATTTCACATGTAAAAAATGTAATTTATTTATAACTTTTTCAGGAAACATTGTCATCACCTAAAACAAAGCAGAAAAGACGGCTCTTCCTTATTTTCTAGTCACAGACTGAGTCTTCAGCTTTGTACACTGATGGAATCAAGTCCCTACCTCTGGGTTCCTACCTTCTCCTCATTTATGCCACAGCACAGACTAATTTGTAATCCTATCATAGCCCAGGTACTATGATCAGACAGCCACTTCACAAATATGGGTCTTTGAGCATGGGGGTAAGCGGGCAGGGGAAAGCTATATCCATGACTCACTGCTAACCCATCCTGGATGCTGGGAGGGGGGGGACCTCTTAAATGCACATCCTACTGCTTGTGAGTCAGGAATGTCATTTTCATTTATGAACGATGGAACATTTCCAGTGAATAGCTTTACATACATTTACATACATTTTCCAATTTCCATAGGAATTTGATGCCATGGAAGCAATCAGCCACATCTCCACAGAGTCTGGCAGAAACTCTTATTTTTCTTATTGGTAATTTAAGATCAATAATTCTAAATTCACCTCCTCCTTCCAGTGATATTAGTGAAATTCACCATGATGGGGGGAATTCAGTAAGAAAGAGTTGTCTGATTTACTGTTATTTTAAGACTTGGGATTCACATTTCTATTGCGTCTTTAATACTGTTTAAGAAGTTCGGGCAATATTGTTAAGAGAAGCTTCTGCTCAATGTCACCATTATAGAGTGGTTGCTTCCTACTGTGAGACTCTCAAAGATAGATTTACCAGCAGTTAAATCAAAGAAAAAGAGTAGACAAAAACACTGGAGTCACTCTTTCTTAATGGATCCTTAACTTAGGAGCCCTTTACATGCATTGTGGTTTGAATGAGAAATGTCCCCCATAAACTCATGTGTTTCAACATTGAGTTACTATCTTAGAGCACTATGGAGGAAGGTTGTAGAACCGTTAGAATATGGAGTCTCTTTGGAGAAAGTGGGCATCTTGAAGCAGGCCTTGCATTCTGTAGTTTAGCCCTTGTTTCTTATCCCATTTAGGCTTCCCAGACCACTGAAATATGAAGGGGTAAGGCGTGCATCCCAGCCACACATTCATGCCACCATAGAGTAGCCTGATGCTATGCTTTTCCCCATCACAAAGGACTGCATCCCTCAAGCCATGAGCCAACACAAGCCTCTCCTCCTTTTGATCACTTCTTGTCCATTATTTCATCATAAAAAAGAAAAAAAGAAGGGATACAGCAGCTGCTTGGTAAGTTTGCCTAGTAAACAGAATGTGCCCTCGCAGGAAGGAGACAAGACTTTCTGTGCTTAGACAGTATTTCTGGGTTCCTGCTCCTTTGCAGCAGTGTTTGTTCTCTTGCCAGTCATTTGTATTTCTTCTCCTCAGATCTTGAGCCATAATCTCGTAGATATGGGTAATCTGACTGCAATCAAAGAATTTCTCCTTCTGAGATTTGGAAGCCTCCATGGGTTACAGTTTTTCCTTTTTGGGCATTTTTTGGAATCTACATAAAGACCTTATTGGGAAATATTCTTGTCCTTAAAGTTATTTCCAGTGACCACAGTCTCCAAACTCCCATGTATTTCTTTTTGTCCAATTTCTCCTTTCTTTAGATCTGGTATATAACTTCCATTGCTCCTAAGATGCTGAAGACCCTTCTGTCTGGTCCAGAGGCAATTTCTTTTACAGGATGTGTGGCTCAGTTTTATTTCTTTAGCTCCATGGCAGGAGTAGAGTGTTTTCTCCTGGCAAGCATGTCTTATGACCGATACCTTGCTATCTGCAACCCACTTCGGTACCCATCTCTCATGAACTTCCACGTATGTATCTTGCTTGCAGGTATATCTTGGGTGGGTGGATTTCTAACTCCTGTTGTTACTGTCACAATGACTTTTCAGCTCCAGTTCTGTGCATCCAATGAGATTGATCCTTTCTTTTGTGACCTTGCCCCTGTTCTGATCCCGAGGAAGAAAAAAAAAAAAAACAAAAAAAACCAACTACTTTCCTCATGGCCTCCTTTGCCCTTCTTGCTCACTGTGGCATCCTATATAAACATTGTTGTTGCTGTCCTCAGGATGCTGTCAGTAGCAGGAAAGCAATGAACCTTTTCCCCTTGCTCCTCCTACCTCATTGTGGTTTCTCTGTACTACAGAACTCTGGGAACTGTATATGCTATATCCACAACAACTTGAGCCATGGCCTTAAACAAGGTCTTCTCGCTGCTCTACATTGTGGTCACCCCCATGGTCCACCCAATTGTGTACAGTTTGAGAAACAAGGATGTCAAAAAGGCAGTACAGAAACTCCTGAGTAAATGGTAGCATCCCACAAAGGCCTAATGGCCTTCTCTATCCCCAGAGATTCCTTTCCCCATTAGTTTGTGCTTCTCTAGAGGGGGCCAGGTAATTGATTGACAACTTGGGGTTTCAAGCATCTGCCGTTCCCTTCTTCCAGGGAAATCAGCAGCAGAGAAGGGAATCTCCTAGTTTTTACAGACTAATGTTTCAGTTGATTTCCTGAACAGAACAAGTAAATTTATTAACATATATATAACTCTACCAGACTACTCTCTCATGGGTTGTTTCCTTTTAAGAGGAAAGTAGGAACAGCAAACTTGATCATCCACAAGAACCAAGATATAAAACCAACCTTCCTGCCTATCAACTGCAAGATAGATAAAATATAATATTCACTCATACAAATAACATACTTGTGAATATACTTGTGTACATGCATACATATCACACACACACACACACACACACACAGAGAGAGAGAGAGAGAGAGAGAGAGAGAGAGAGAGAGAGAGAGAGAGA
>JADRCH010007304.1:678008-779383 GCA_019843965.1 Rhynchomys soricoides
TCCAGATCTCCCATTTGGAATCTCCCTATTCCCTTGCCCCTCCCCCTGCCTCTATGGGGGTATTCCCCCACCCACCCACCCACCCACCTAATCTCCTCTTCCCTCCTTGGCATTCTGCTATACTAGGGCATCTAACACCCTCTGGCCCAAGGGCTTCTACTTCCCCTGATGGCTAAGAAGACCCTCCTCTTCCACATAAGTGGCCAGCACCATGGGACCCTCCTTGTGTATTCTTTGGTTGGTGATCTCTGGGAGCATCAGGAAGTCAGGCCAGTTGACATTGTTGCTTCCTCCATGGGACTGCAAACTCCCTCAGCTCCTTCAGTCCCTTCTCCATCTCCTCCATCTTGGACCTCATGCTCAAACCAAAGGTGGTTATGAGGTGACTCTTAGGTATTCCAATCCTTTGGGCTAATAAACACTTATCAGTGAGTACATACCGTGTTCATTCTTTTGTGACTGAGTTAGGTCGCTCAGAATGATATTTTCAAGTTCCATCCATTTGCCTAAGAATTTCATGAAGTCATTGTTTTTAATAGCTGAGTAGTATTCCATTGTATAAATGTACCACATTTTCTGTATCCATTCCTCTGTTAAGGGACATCTGGGTTGTTTCTAGCTTCTGGCTATTATAAATATGGCTGCTATGAACATAGTAGAGCATATGTTCTTATTACATGTTGGAGCATCTTCTGGGTATATGCCCAGGAGTGAAAAAGTTGGGTCCTCAGGTAGTATTATGTTCATTTTTCTGAGGGTCAACCAAACTGATTTCCAGAGAGGTTGTATCAGCTTGCCATCCCACCAGCAATGGAGGACTGTTCCTTTTTCCACATCCTTGCCAACATCTGCTGTCACCTGAGATTTTGATCTTAGTCATTCTGACTGGTGTGAGGTCGAATCTCAGTGTTGTTTTGATTTGCATTTTCCTGATGACTAAAGGTGTTGAACAATTCTTTAGGTGCTCCTCCACTGTTCCAGTTTCCTCAGATGAGAATTCTCAGTTTAGCTCTGTTCCCCACTTGTTGATAGCGTTATTTGGATCTCTGAAGACTAACTTCTTGAGTTCTTTGTATACATTGGATATTAGCCCTCTATTGGACTTAGGATTGGTAAAGATCTTTTCCTAAACTATTGGGTGCTGTTTTGTCCTATTTACACTGTCTTTTGCCTTACAGAAGCTTTGTAACTTCATGAGGTCCCATTTGTCAATTCTTGATCTTAGAGCATAAGCCATTGGTGTTCTGTTCAGGAACTTTTCCCCTTTGCCCATGTGTTGGAGACTTTTCCCCAATTTCTCTTCTATTAGATTCAGTATATCTGGTTTTATGGGGAGGTCCTTGATCCACTTGGACTTGAGCTTTGTACAGGGAGATAGAAATGGATCAATTTGCAATCTTCTACATGTAGACCACCAGTTGAACCAGCACCATTTGTTGAAAATGCTGTCTTTTTTCCACTGGATGGGTTTAGTTCCTTTGTAAAAGATCAAGTGACCATAAGTGTGTGGGTTCATTTCTGGGTCTTCGATTCTATTGCATTGATCTACCTGCCTGTCATTATACCAATACCATGCCATTTTTTATCACTACTGCTCTGTAGTACAGCTTGAGGTCAGGGATACTGATTCCCCCAGAAGACCTTTTATTGTTGAGAATAGTTTTTGTTATCCTGGGTTTTTTGTTATTCCATATGAATATGAGAATTGCTCTTTCTAAGTCTATGAAGAATTGAGTTGGGATTTTGATAGGGATTGCATTGAATCTGTAGATTGCTTTCAGCAGAATGGCCAATTTTACTACATTAATCCTGCCAATTCATAAGCATGGGAGATCTTTCCATCTTCTGAGGTTTTGTTCAATTTCTTTCTTTAGAGACTTGCAGTGCTTGTCATACAGATCTTTCACTTGTTTGGTTAGAGTCAAACCAAGATACTTTATATTGTTTGTGACAATTGTGAAGGGTGTCATTTCCCTAATATCTTCTTCTGCCTGTTTATCCTTCAAATATAGGAAGGCTACTGATTTGCTTGAGTTAATTTTGTATCCGGCCACTTTGCTGAAGGTGTTTATCAGCTGTAGCAGATCTCTGGTGGAGTTTTTCTGGTCATTTAAGTATACCATTATATCATCTGCAAATAATGATACTTTGATTTCTTTCTTTCCAATTCGTATCCCTTTGACCTCCATTTGTTGTCTAATTGCTCTAGCTAGAACTTCAAGTACTATATTGAATAGATAGGGAGAGAGAGAACAGCCTTGCCTAGTCCCTGATTTTAGTGGGATTGCCTCGAGTTTCTCTCCATTTAGTTTGATGTTGGCCACTGGTTTGCTGTATAGTGCTTTTACTATGTTTAGGTATGCTCATTGAATTCCTGATCTTTCCAAGACTTTTAGCATGAAGGGATGTTGAATTTTGTCAAATGCTTTTTAAGCATCTAATGAAATGACCATGTGGTTTTTTTCTTTGAGTTTATTTATGTAGTGGATTACATTGATAGATTTCCTCATATTGAGCCATCCCTGCATCCCTGGGATGAAGCTTACTTGATCATGGTAAAAGATCGTTTTGATGTGTTCTTGGATTCGGTTTGTGAGAATTATATTGAGTATGCATCGATATTCATAAGGGAAATTGGTCTGAGGTTTTCTTTTATTGTTGTGCCTTTTGAGGTTTTGGTATCAATGTAACAGTGGCCTCAGAGAATGAATTGAGTAGTGTTCCTTCTGTTTCTATTTTGTGTAATAGATTGAAGAGTATTGGTATTAGGTCTTCTTTGAAGGTGTGATAAAATTCTGCACTGAACCTATCTGGTCCTGGGCTTTTTTTGGTTGGGAGACTTTTAATGACTGGTTCTATTTCTTTAGGGGGTATGGGACTGTTTAGATGGTTTATCTGATCCTGACTTAACTTTGGTATTTGGTATCTGTCTAGAAACTTGTCCATTTCCTCCAGATTTTCCAATTTTGTTGTGTATAGGCTTTTGTAGTAGGATCTGATGATTTTTTGAATTTCTTCAGTTTCTGTTGTTATATCTCCCTTTTCATCTCTAATTTTGTTAATTGCATACTGTCTCAGTGCTCTCTCTTTAGTCTGTCAAAGGGTTTATCTATTTTGTTGATTTTCTCAAAGAACCAGCTCCTGGTTTTGTTCATTCTTTGTATAGTTCCTTTAGTTTCTACTTGGTTGATTTCAGCCCTTAATTTGATTATTTCCTTCCTTCTACTCCTCTTGGGTGTATTAGCTTCTTTTTGTTCTAGAACTTTCAGGTGTGCTGTTAGGCTGTTAGTATATGCTCTCTCCAGTTTCTTTTTGGAGGCATTCAGAGCTATGAGTTTTCCTGTTAACACTGCTTTCATTGTGTCCCAAAAGTTTTGGTTTTGTTGTACTTTCAATTTTCATTAAATTCTAAGAAGTCTTTAATTTCTTTCTTTACTTCTTCCTTGACCAAGTTATCGTTGAGTAGAGCATTGTTCAGCTTCCATGTGTATGTGGGCTTTCTGTTGTTGTTGTTGCCATTGATCTATTGTTGATTCCATAGTGATCTGATAGGAGGCATTGGATTATTTCTATCTTCTTCTATCTGTTGAGGTTTGTTTTGTGACCAATTGTATGATCAGTTTCGGGGAAGGTACCATGAGGTGCTGAGAAGAAGATATATTCTTTTGATTTAGGATGAAATGTTCTATAGATATCTGTTAAATCCATTTGGTTCATAGCATCTGTTAGTTTCACTTTGTCTCTGTTTAGTTTATGTTTCCAAGATCTGTCCATTGATGAGAGTGGGGTGTTGAAGTCTCCCACTATTATTGTGTGAGGTGCAATGTGTGCTTTGAACTTTAGTAAAGTTTCTTTTATGAATGTGGGTACCCTTGCATTCTGGGCATAGATGTTCAGAATTAAGAGTTCTTCATGGTAGATTTTCCTCTGATGAGTATGAAGTGTCCTTCCTTATCTTTTTTGATGAGTTTTGGTTGAAAGTCAATTTTATCCGATATTAGAATGACTACTCCAGTCTATTTCTTGGTACTATTTGCCTGGAAATTTGTTTTCCAGCCCTTTACTCTGAGGTAGTGTTTGTCTTTAACAAGGAGGTGTGTTTCCTGGATGCATCAAAATGCTGGGTCCTGTTTATGGATCCAATTTGTCAGTCTATGTCTTTTTATTGGGTAATTGAGTCCATTGATGTTAAGATATATTAAGCAATAGTGATTGTTGCTTCCTGGATTTTTTTGAAGTTATTTTTATGTTTGTTTGTCTATCTTCTTTTGAGTTTGTTGAAAGATTACTTTCTTGCTTTTCCTAGGGTGTAGTTTCCCTCCTTGAGTTGGTGATTTCAATCTATTATTCTTTGTAAGTCTGGGTTTGTAGAAACATATTGTGTAAATTTGGTTTTCTCGTAGAATATTTTGGTTTCACCATCTATGATAATTTAGAGTTTTCTTGGGTATAGCTGCCTGGGCTGGCATTTGTGTTCTGTTAGGGTCTGTATTAGATCTGCCCAGGATCTTCTAGCTTTCATAGTCTCTGGTGAGAAGTCTGGTGTAATTCTGATAGGTCTGCCTTTATATGTTACTTGCTCTTTTTCCCTTATTGCTTTTAATATTCTTTCTTTATTTTGTGTATTTGGTGCTTTGATATAATGTGAAGGGAGGGATTTCTTTTCTGGTCTAGTCTATTTGGAGTTCTGTAGACTTCTTGTATATTTATGTTCATCTCTTTCTTTAGGTTAGGGAAGTTTTCTTCTATAATTTTGTTGAAGATATTTACTGGTCCCTTAAGTTGGGAGTCTTCAATCTCTTCTATACCTATTATCCTCAGGTTCTGTCTTCTCCTTGTATCCTGGATATCCTGGATGTTTTAGGTTAGGAGCTTTTTGCATTTTGCATTTTCTTTGACTGTTGTGTCAATGTTTTCTTTGGTATCTTTTGCACCTGAGATTGTCTCTTCTATCTCTTATATACTGTTGGTGATGCTTGCATCTATGACTCCTGATTTCTTTCCTATGTTTTCTATCTCCAAGGTTGTCTCCCTTTGTGATTTCTTTATTGTTTCTATTTCTATTTTTAGTTCCTGGATTGTTTTGTTCTTTCCTTTCATCTGTTTGACTGTGTTTTCCTGTAATTCTGCCCATTTGATTGTGTTTTCCTGTAATTCTTTAAGGGATTTTTGTGGTTCCTCTTTATGGGCTTCCAGTTGTTTACCTGTGTTCTCTTGTATTTCTTTAAGGGAGTTATTTATTTCCTTGTTAAAATCTTCTACCATCATCATGACATATGATTTTAAGTCTGAGTCTTGCTTTTCTGGTGTGTTCGAGTATACAGGGCTTGCTGTGGTGGGAAAGCTGGGTTCTGATGATGCCAATTACCCTTGCTTTCTGTTCCTTGTGTTTTTGCCCTTGCTTTTCACCATCTGGTTATCTCTGGTGTTAGCTGGTCTTTCTCTCTCTGACAGTGGCTTGTCTTTCCTGCAAGCCTAGGTGTCAATATTCCTTGAAGACCAGTTCTATCTCAGAGAAATTTGGGTTTGGAGAGCTGTGGTACAGGATCAGCTCTGGGGTGCAGACAGAAACCAGAAATATCTTTTCCCCAGCTGTCCCTTGTTTCCTGTGTCATGATGGCTCTGCAAGGGTCCCTCTTGGTCCATTGAATTTGAAAAGAAGTGATGGTCTTGCTTGTGCTTGGAGGTGTGTTGGCACTCCTGGGATACCAGCTCTCTCCTGGCACTATTTGAGTTTGGAGCTCTGTGTCACAGGATCTGTTCCTTTGCCACTGAAAGAAACCAGAAGACCACTCCTCAGTCCATGTGTCCTAGGTATTCCAGGTGGGTCCCTCTGAGCAGACTGGCTTGCCCACACTCCTGGGAGGCTAGCTTTCTCCCAGCATTATTTGGCTATGGAGCCCTGGTGGCCCAGGCAGAGGTCTCCTGCCACAGATGGAAACTGGAAGGCTCCTTGCTCATGGCTGTTCCTCAGTCCCTGTGTCCTAAGGATTCAAGGCAAGTCCCACTGAGCAGTGTTAGTCCTCTTACCCCTTCTCAAGGGTTTTTTTTCATACTCCTGGGAAGCTAGCTTTCTCCTAATGCTAATTGACTATGGAGCCCTGGTGGCCCAGGCAGAGGTCTCTCCGATAGTAAGAATTATTTCCAACATTAATTTAATGAGATAGATAGCTGTTTTGTTGTGTGTGTGTGTGTGTGTGTGTGTGTGTGTGTGTGTGTGTGCATGTGCACATACAGATGTTGTTATCAAGAGATGTAATCTGAAAATCCAGGGGGTTTATTTGGGCCACACTTTATACAAAAAGAATGCATGGAGCCAGACATTTTAAAAGAGAATCTTCCAGAAGAAAGAGTTTCCAACAGGAAAAGACGGTATTGGCAAGGAAAGGTCATTTTTCCTGGTTTTTCAGGAAGTCAAGGAAATTTCTCTTACCTTGTTACCAATAATAACCAACTTTAGGGGATGGAATACAAAATAATGACCTCCCAAGGAGCTCTTATGCACTGATTTTTAATAACTCCCCCTGAGCCCATCTCCTAGAAAGGTTCCTTGTAGGTAAAAGCCTTTAACTATGTCATGTATGACCAATTAAAATTATCTACTTTCTATTGAATGGAGTGCTAACTTCTTAATTCAAGTAATTAGTGGGCAGATGAGGAAAAGATTATGATGAAAGATGCAAATTATTGACTGTAAGAAAATGATCTACCTATAAACCTAGCTATAGGGTACATAGCAAGCTTCTAAGAGACTGTGTGTGTGTGTGTGTGTGTGTGTGTGTGTATTTATGAAGACATTTCTGTGAAAAATGCTTATCTATATCGATACATGTGTATCTTTGCACATATAATGGCAACAATTACAGAAAAATGACTTGAGCCCTTGAAATTTGTCTTCAGTATTGGTATATGCATTTGTGTGGAGTATCTTCTTCCAGGCAACTATGCCATGCCATGCCATGGTTGCCCCCATTGATTCTTGGGAGCCTCTCTTATTCCATGTCTCGGTCTCATGCTGGAGATGCCCCTATCTCCCCTCCCCCATAAGTTTCAGATTTCCATTAATTTTCATGGCCTTCTGGACATCTCTCCTGTCCTTCCCTACCTCACCTGTTCCTGAACCTGCCCCATTCCCCTCCTTATCCCCTCTGCCTCCCAGTTCCCTTCCTCCATCTGCTTCTTATGACTATTTTATTCTCCCTTCTAAGTGAGAGTCAAGTATCCTCTCTGTACATCCCGTCTTCTTTACCTTCTTTGGATCTGTGGAGTGTAGCATGGTACCTGTAGTTTATGGCTAATATACAGTTGTAAGTGAGTACTTACCATGTGTGTCCTTTTGGGACCGGGTTACCTCACTCAGGATGATATTCTCAAGCTCCATCTATTTTCCTGCAAAATTCATGATGTCTTGGTTTTTAATAGCTGAATAGTTTTCCATTGGATAGATGTGCCACATTTTCTTTATCCATTCTTCTTTGAGGGACATCTAGGATATTTCCATTTCTGGCTATTACAAATAAAGCTGCTATGAACGTAGTTGAGCAAGTATCTTTGTGGGATGTTGGAGCATCTTTTGGATGTATACTCAGGAGTGAGCGGTATAGCTATGTTTTGAAGGAGAACTATTGCCGGTTTTCTGAAAAACCACCAAACTGATTTCCAAAGTGATTGTATACGTTTGCACTCCCACCAACAATGAAGAAATGTTCTCTTGCTCCACATCCTCAGCAGCATGTTCTATCTCTTGAGATTTTGATTTTATCCATTCAGTTGTGTGAAAGATGGAATCTCAGAATTCTTTTGGTTTGCATTTCCCTAATGACTAAGGATTTTAAACATTTCTTTAAGTGATTCTCGGCCATTCAAGTGTCTCTTGTCTTGACCATCAGCCTTCCTGTTCCAGGACCCTGTTTAGCATCTTCAACATGGATCCTATGGATCAAGTCTGGCTCCCATACAGATTATTCAGGTTATCTGATTCTGCCCTTCTGTCCAGCCGAGAAATCCCATTCCTCAGTCCTGTGATTTCAGTGAGAACTACCGCCTGCTCTTTGGTCCATTCCAGCCAGAGTGATTTGCTTGAGACAGACTTAATGACCCCGATTGGACTACACTAAGCACTCGTACTGGCAGAACCAGGAGTAGAAACAAGGTGACAAAGTGGGACTATAGGGCTTTGCATGATGTGAACCATTCTCCCTTGGAGACAAGAGAATTCAGGCTGCTGGAGAGGCTGCCTGAAGTGAAGATTGCTGATTTGGTGTACAAGAAGCTTATATGTCACATACAGGGACCTTGGCCTAGTGGGGAAAATCAAGTGAAAATGTAAACTGAGAACCAAGGTGAGGTTCATGAATGAAAGGAAGAGTAAACAGAATATATGGAGTATCTTGGAGTATCACTCCAAAGTGAGCCAAAATGCCCCAATGTCATCTCTAAGAACATGTTATATAGTCATTAAATCAAGATCAACTGTTTGCCAGCCACTTCCTTCAACACACACTGGGCACATTCACCAATCAGCACACCACCACTTCTTTCAAGACTTTGTATTATCAAAACAGACCAAGTAAAAAAGTTCTTGTTCACATGAGAAATATCACAGTGGATGTAAGAGAAGGCTTCCTCAAGAAATGGAGTTCAGCAAACAGTAAAGAGAGGAATGATGATTTAATAGGCACCCACTTGGTATGGGGGGGGGAAGAAAAATATCTTGCTTAGAATAGAAGGCTTTTTATGATTAAGCTTCAGCTTTTCGGGTCTCTGTTTTCACTACTGTGGACTATATACTACATACACTCATGTTAGATCAAGCACAGTAGTTTAAATATGTATATTCTCATATTTTCAAATCATTTCAGATGGTGATCATTTTCTAGCAAAAGTCCTCCCTAGGCTCTACCCACAAAAATCAATCTATTCATCTTGATTAGACTCAGATAACATCTCCTTGGCGAAGTCTTTCTTTATTCTGACCACTGTTCCCCAGAGTGATTTGAATGTCTGAATTCATTTTATGGTCTTATTCTAACCAAGTGTGATAGAACACTGCCATCAAACCAAGGTTGGTTCCCTTGTGAGTAAAAGGAACTTTGTGATTTTCTCCTAGCTTCTGGTAAAGTTTTTACAATTTTTGGCATTGTTTAGCATATATATCCATTGCCGTGATTGATACCTTCATGATCATATGGTATTCTCTTTTTGTATATGTCTATCCCTGTGTCCAATGTTGTTCTTTTATCAGAGTCCTGATCATAATGAATTATGTAGCATCCCCATGAACTCATTTTAACCTGATAACTTCAGTAAAGATAACCTTGGTTCTATTTGAAATATTGGACATTAAGACTTGAGCATGGCTTTATTTGGGGAGGGGCACAATTCAAGCACTAATGAGGTCTCCTCATCACTTCCATAGATTCCAGTCATTATCATGGTAGTAATCAACCTAATTATAGCTATCTGCTTTTAATTGCCTGTCTGTTCCATTAAGCTGGGAGTGCTATAAGAGCAGAAATGATTATTTATTGTATACTTAATATTTGAAACAAAACCAAGGACATAGTAGGCATTCAGTACATATTTGTCACAATATTAATGTCACCCCTGTGATGAGAGGCCAATGTTTTTCACATGTGCTCTGGACTTTGGACCTTTATGGTTTTGCAGGGACTATGTCCTTACATCTCTTGCTTATTCAAAGTATCCCTTTTTAATAGAAGGAGCTTCTCTATCCACAGGCCTTCATCACTCCCTTTAAACACTCCCCTTCCATCCTTAAACCCAAACCCTGAGACACATAAAGTCACTTTACAATATTACTTAGCACAAAACCTTTAAAAGAAAAAATAGTAACCAAACATTTTCTACTTATACAATAAAAGCGGTATCTTCCCTCAAGCATCCTGTTTTAGTTCTGACAACACTTACTTTTTTCAGTGTCAAATTTCTCCAAAAATTGGCTATACAGGATGTCTTCTCTTCTTTGCCAATTTGCTATTCATTTACACCACTCCGTTATAGCTCGACACCCATCACTACTAAGAATTTCTTTCCTGAAGCACTCAGTGCTGTCCAGGTTATAATATATAGGGAACTCTTGTTTGCAGGTAGCTTATTTCTCTGCTAAATAGACTTCACCATAATTTACTGGGTTCTTCTTATTTAAATATGTTCTTCTAAGAACACAGTTTGCTTCCTACTGCTCTATTTTACCCTCATCTACTGGATATTCTTTCTGTACATGATGTCTAGGTGATGGAATTCCCATGATTCTATTTTGGGTTTTCTTCTCCCTCTAAATTGTTTCTCTGCATGATCACACCCACTTTCATGCTTTTAAATGCCACCTACATGCTGATGACTTCTAAATTTATATTTTTGAACTATCTATCACTCCAGATTTCCAAATCAGTATATTTAATTACCTACTTGACATCCATTGCCAAATCAGAACACTCCTGTACAAAACTGGATGCATCATTTCTCCTTTCCTGCAAACTTTGTCCTACTTTAGAATTCTATATCTCAAGTGAGTAGTACATGCACACATTCAACTCACAGCTACTAAAAAGTAAATCATTATTGATACTTCCTTCACATAAATCATCAAAAAACACCACCACATTCACTTTGGAATATAACAAATACAGTCTAGTTTTCATCCTGCCAGTGCTCACCTAGCCTACACTATCATAATCCCTGACGAACAACAGTGTAATTGTGTTGTAATTAGTTTACGAACACCTATTAGCTCTCTACTGACATCAAACATTATTCTTTGCCCAGCAACCAGTGAGGTCTGAAAAAACACTTAAAGTAGGTCATGTTATCTGCCAGAAACCATTCAAGAATTACAATCTCACAGTGAAGTCCAGGGAAGCTCTGAATTAACCTGTTGCTTTCCAGTCTTAACTCTGATATTCCTTCCTTTGACCAGTACTTTCTAAGCATACTTACATTTTTCTGTTCATAGAACACTCTAAAATTTCTATTACTATAGACTGTTGTTAGTATTACCCCACGCAATCTTTTAAAAGACTATTTTAGTGCTACCCCACTCAATCTTTTAAAAGACTACTTTTTATACAATATATTTTGACCATGATTTCCCCTCCTCGAATTTCTCCCATATCTTCCTCACTTCTCTAACCAGCCAATTTTATGTTCTCCTCTCTCCTCTCTCTCCCCCCTCTCTCTCCTTCTCTCTCTCTCTCATCTTATACTTACTCTTTGCCTGGATGATTCTTGTTCATCTGTTGGATCTCTTTTCAGATTCTATATCTGCAGAGAATCTTTCTTGGATTAATTAAATATGACTCAAGTAAATTATCCTTGTTATGTGTCTTCCTAGAATCCTGCACTCTTCTTTCACATTGCTTATGACAATATTAATCTCTTGAGGGATTATGGTGACATAGGTGGGTGACACCTAAAATCAAGAAAGTAATAGTTTATTTAGTAAGGGTAGAAAACCACTCAGCAATTAACTTAAAAAATATTTGTTCAAGGTTTCCTAGGGTAAGCATTCTTCTGAGTACAGAAAACACAGTAGTAAAATTCAGTGATAAACCTATACCTAGCAAGACAAACTCATATATATTTCAGTAAAAAAGACCTTTGATGGGAATAGTAAATCCAATAAATATTTTAGTTGAATAAATTAATCTAGATAATATGATAATTCCTTAAACTTGGGCACACTGATTCTTATAGCAATAAGAGAGCATCATTTGGCTCTACAACATTATAGATGAAAAGATAGGCAAATTTTTCTGAAGAAGATATTAATGAATCTAAGGGTCAAAAACATGAAACAATATTATCCAGGCATTGTATAAATAGGGTATGGATGTGAGTGACTATGAATTCACAACAATGATATAATAAATTGTGACATACAGTCTAGTAGAAGATGAGGTTGGAAAAGACAGGAGTAAAGCCATGGAAAACATTGTGTCCAAGGTTAAAGAGCTTGTGTTTCTTTCTACATAAGAGTCAAGTACCTACTGCATCCAGGGTAATATGCTAATTAAAACTACACATGACTCTCTCTCTCTGTCTTTAAAGGGTGTACAATCTCATGAAAATATAGGGCCTTTATGCAAAAGTTTTCAGAACAGTAATGCTCCACATTAAAGAAGAATAAAGTCCTTCTCTGGGGGGAAGACATAATATACAGTGAGTCATAAAGAGTTGTAAGAGAAGATGAAGCTATTTGCTTTTTTCGTTATTTCTATGTCCCACTATGACTGTTTTGGGCCATTATATTAAGTAGTTTTACACTAATTAATTCCTTTCTAAAATTATGGCTAAATAGGAACCCTGAAGTTTCACTTTGATACTTTATAGGCAGTTCTTTCAATATCTACATATTTTGCAATGGTAAAACATAAAGGTTAAATACTTTGATGCCATGGCTATTAAACATTAAAATCTTTGAGCTTGGAGACTGTCTACATTGTTCATTATTCACATAGCACAATTCATGGATAATATTAGGCTTTCAATAAATGTTTTGATTGAATAAATGAATCCATGTATTCTCTCCCTTTTCAAGCAGAATCCTTTAAAAAAGTTTCTTCTCTCTTAAAGTGTGTAGCTTTAGTATGCCATTTGGTAACATTTAGTAACTGATAGCAAAGACAAAAGAAATAGAACACGTGTGAATCCAGTAAGACAAACTCAGGTAGACATAGTAAAAAGAGCTGGGAGAATAGAAAGAGAGAATGAAAATCCAGTAAGTAGCTACAAATGTTAAAGGCAAATCAATCTGGAAAAAAAATGTGCTCTAAGAAATCCACATCCAAGACATTGCTGCAATTGCTTAAGGCACATTTCTTTAAAACTAGTCCACAAGTGGGTTTCCCTTATTCTATTACACTTTATCTTTATCTTTGCAATTCTAGGCCAAGTAAAAGTGCAGTATCATCAACCATGTAACACAGTCAGCCTTCCTGCCATAATTCAAGCTTGCAAGTTGAATGGAATAAATATGGTTTATTCTCCCCTCCTCACACTGTACCATATTCTAGTCTGTTTTATTTATTCTTCCATTTTTTTTCACTAAAGCTTTTGACTTGTTACTTTATATTTATGTGCTTGCAACCATACTCAATACTATGGGCTTTTTCTTTGTATGTTATAAACCATGATATATTTGCCTTCTGTTTTTTTTTTCCCAGTGGTGGAGACTGATCCCAGAGCTTGATGCTTGTTAGGCAAGTGGTCTATCACTGAGATGAATCCCTAACCCCCTTTCATTTTATAATTTACAAAACTCCTAATACCAGTGTAGGATATTTCTCTATTAGCTGTTGGTCTCTTAAATCCCAGAGCCCCCTAAAATGCTACAGGCTATATACAATGTTCATGGTTTCCCACTAGAAGATTGTAAGATCCTATTGCTAAAGAAACCATGTAATTGAGTTGCCGGACATTGAGACAATCAAACTGGATCTTAGCTGGAAGTTTCTTTCTGGTTGGCTAGCTTTCCTAGTACCAACTGATAAATAAACTGCTGGAGGAGAAAAACTCATCAAGCTGTGGACCTCAAGAGCTATAATAATGAGCTGCTATCAAGATAGGCCCACTAGTACAATAGTAGAACTGTTATGGAGTAAACAACCACTCTGTGATTGGATTTGAGGCTTGCTCCACAAGAAGAAATTAATTTCTGATAATACACAATCAGTATCCACAGCTGGCGAGATCATTAGCCTTAGGGGAGAATCAACTGCTGTTCTATGCTTTTTCATTAATTAATTTATTTATTCACTTTACATTCTGACTGGAGCCTCACTCTTCTCCTCTCCATCCCATCCTCACAAACTTTTCCTCCATTACCACCTCCCCTTTTCCTCAGAGGAGGGAAAGACCCCCCCTTGGGTATCACCCTGCCCTGGTGCATCAAGTCACAGCAAGACTATGCACATCCCCTCACACTGAGGCCTGACCAGGAAGTTGAGCTAGGGGAAGGGAATCCAATGGCAGGCAACAGAGTAAGAGGCAGCCTCAGCTCCAGTTGTTATGGGGCCAACATTGTCAGGGGATCAAGCTGTGCATCTGCTAAAAATGTTTAGGGGGCCTAGGTATAGCTCCTGCAGGCTCTTTGGTTGGTGTTTCAGTCTCTGTAAACTTCCATGGTCCCTCCACTGCTGGTCAGAATATAAACTTGTACAATCACTTTGAAAATCAATTTGGTGTTTTTTTCAGAAAATTAGAAATAGTTATACCCCAAAACCCAACAATACTACTCCTGAACATATACCTAACTATATGTTCATAGCAATTTTATTTATAATAGCCAGAAACTGGAAACAAACTAGATACCCCTTAACTGGAGAATGGATAAAGAAAATGTGGTACATCTACACAATGGAATACTACTCAGCTATTATAAACAAGGACATCATAAAATTTGCAGACAAATGGATGGAACTAGAAAATATCATCCTGAGTGAGGTTATCAAAGACCCAGAAAGACAAGTAAGGTATTTGCTTACTCATAAGTGGACATTGGTCATAAAGTACAGGATAACCACGCAATAATGCACAGACCCAAAGATACTATTAAGGAGGACACAAAGGGAGAATGCATGAGTTTTCTCACTCAGAAGGGGAAACAAAAATAGTCATAAGAGGTAGATAGATGGAGGGGTCTGGTGGGAGTGGGGATGAGTAGGGGAATGGGATGAGGATGGGGATGAGGTGTGGGAAAGAGGGGCCAGGAGCAGGCTGGGAGAGAGGACAGAAATTTGTAGGGGACATCTCTGGGAATAGCTGGAGATCTGAGACTCAGGGGTGGGGGAGGATCCTGGGAGTCTATGGGGAGACCCTAGCTGAGACTTCTGCTATCAGGATATATAGAGACTGAAGTGGCCACCTCCTATAGCCAGGAGGGACTTCCAGTGGAGGGAGGAGAATATCAACCCACCCACAAAACTTTTGATCCAAAATTTATCCTGTTACCTACTGTTGTTATGTTAAATAAACATGGTATTAAAGTTCCCTCTAAATGTTGATGTTTACATGCATAAATTCATTATGTTCTCAGCCTTCCATTCTTTTTGCAGTAGATGGTGGTTAATGCAGAGACTCCTAAACACCAAAGAACAGAAAATAAGTGACAGTTGAATGTCAGGCCTAAAATGGAATGCTGTATCACCAAGACTCAGAGAACATCATGAAAAGAAGGGACAGAAAAAATGTAAAAGCCAGAGGTTGGGGAGGAGTGTAACAGGGTCTTTAGGACAGAGTGTGCCAGTCACACACATTAACTCATAGAACATGTGCTTACCTGCACAAAACCTGAACAATATCAAGGTAGTCGAAGCTCCAACACGAATCAAGCAGGAGCTCATAAGACCCCACACATTCTCTGGAAGACTATAAACAGTTAAATTCTGGGAGAAGGTATTATTTTCATCTTAAACATTTTTACATTTATAATAGTTTCATTTATTCTTTGATCATATCCATCCATCATTACCTTCTTCCAACTCCACCTAGTTCTCTCCACCCCGCCTCCCTCCCAACTTAGTGTCATCACATTTTTTTGTTGTTGTTATTGATAACACCTTGAGTCAAAGCAGTGTTGTCCTCATATGCATGGGTGTGGGACAACCACTGAGGCATGAGCATTTGACTAGCAGTCATTTGTGCAAAAGGAAATGACTGTCTTTCCTTCTTCAACCATCTACTGTCAATAGGTTTTCTAAGAAGGGTGGAGTCTTGGGATCCCCTCCCAGATTCATATAGGAATTTTGAATGTCTTGGTATTGTGCATGTAACCACAAAAGCTGTGAGTTAACATATGCAATACCCATGCCATCCCCTGAAGTCAGCTTTTCACAGCTGTCCTCTTTGTCAGCCAGCTCTTAAAGTCCTGCTTCCTAATCTTCTTTGTGTTCCCTAAGCCCCAGTGAGGATAATCCAGGTGTCTCATGTATGGCTGAGCACTCAGAGTTTCATATATATTCCTTCTTTTTAGGTAATTTTTTTATACTCCAGATTTTATTCCCTTCCCGGTGCACCCTCCAACTGTTCCACATCCCATAACTCCTTCCCGCCCCCCTGTCTCAATGAGGACCCAGACCTCTAAACTCCCTGGGGCTTCCAGTCTCTTGGGGGCTAGGCACATCTTCTCTGACTAAACCCAGACCTGGCAGTCCTCTACTGTATATGTGTTGAGGGCCTCATATCAGCTTGTGTATGCTGCCTGGTTGGTGGTCCAGTGTTTGAGAGATCTTGGGGATCCAGGTTAATTGAGACTGCTGGTCCTTCTACAGGGTCACCCTCCTCCTCAGCTTCTTCCAGCTTTCCCCTAATTCAACCACAGGGGTCAGCAGCTTCTCTCCATTGGTTGGGTACAAATATCTGCATCTGACTCTTTCAGCTGCTTGTTGGGTCTTTCGGAGGGCAGTCATGATAGGTCCCTTTTTGTAAGCACACCACAGCCTGAGTAATAGTGTCAGGCCTTGGGACCTCCCCTTGAGCTGGATCCCACTTTGGGCCTGTCACTGGACCTTCTTTCCCTCAGGCTCCTCTCCATTTTCGTCCCTGCAGTTCTTTCAGACAGGAACAATTATGGGTCAGAGTTTTGACTGTGGGATGGCAACACTATCCCTCACTTGATGCCCTGTCTTTCTGTTGGAGGTAGAGGAGCAGAGAGGGAAAGGTGGTGGGGGGAGGGAACATGATCTGGTATTGGGTGGGAGAAAGGGACTGAGGCTCTGGGGTATAGCAGACAGAATGGAAACAGGCAACCTCAGGAGGTAGGAGGTGGTGATGGGGGACTCTCCAGAATGTACCAGAGACCTGGGAGGTGAGAGACTCTCAGGACTCAAAAGGCAGGACCTCAAATGAAGTGCCCAACAGTGGAGAGAGGGAACTTGTACTCAGAGTTTCTTATCTTCCATAAACAGTAATGTGTCTCTGCACTGACCTACTTCAAAAAAAAAGTTCTTTTCTGAACAAAGTTGAAAGCAACAAACATCTATATGTATAAACATGAATATTTAGAGACCATTTGTCAGCATAACTATTTAATATGAGAACAGCAACAGGTCTCTCCAGAACTGATGATCTCTCCAGTTATGAACTTAATACCAAGTTTACTGTGCCAGACATGAAATTTGTCCTGTAGAACAGGCCTTGTATCCAGTCAGAAAGCAAATAGCCCCATAACTGGCATGTCATCAATGGCTCATCCAATGCTGAACACTATATGCTACAATAGTGACCTGTTTGGCCAGATGTATCAACTGAGGTGCCATTTTCTTCAGTGGTGTAACCATTGACATGCTGCTAATTTCCCAGTAAATAATTCTCCATTTATACTCATTCAAGGAAACATAATTAAACCCAGTGGGCAACAAATAGACAAACAAACATAGGAGCAGATTTGAGAATAAGACCTTCAGTTTGAGAAAAAAGGGGGGATGAAAAAGGTACAGGAGGGAAATGGACAATATTTTGTATATACAAATATTAAATTTTCCAAAAATAAAAACAATACAAAAAAGTCATTAAAAACTCAGTGAGACCAAAACAAGAATTGTCACTTCTGTTTATTTATTGAGATTCATTAATTGTAATATTAATTGGTTTCCATGTTACATTCCAATGAATGGGAATGAAACACAAGCAAAAATCAGTTCTTACCACCTCAGCTGTGCTCCTGGAGACACTGGGTGTACCAATTACATATTATATACCTCACAATGCACTCCTTCCTGTAAACTAGCAAGTATTTATTTCCTCTTGCAATGTAAATATGCTCAAGAAAATTAGATTATTCAAAGTATATTAAGAAACACTTGTCCTTAAAATAGTGGCTTGGGGGCTTAGCAATTGCTTGGAGTTACAATAATCATAATCTACCATGTTTTGCTAACCTCACTAAGGCTTCCTTGATGAGAGATTGGTTTTGCTTCAGACTGCTATCATTTCAATTGGTTAAGTAAAGCTAAAATAGCAGAACTGAATCTTAAATTTTCTCAGAGCTTCCTTGACATCTTTGTTTTTGAGACTGTAGATGAGAGGATTACACATTGGAGTAATAACAGTATAGAACAAGGAGAAGGTCTTGTTGAGAGCCGGCACCTGGCCAGCCAATGGTACAGCATAGACCAAGATTAAAGTCCCATAAAACAAGGTTACAACTACTAGATGAGAAGAACAAGTGGAGAATGCCTTTTGCCTGCCAATAATGGAAGGTATGCGCAAGACCACTGCAAAAATCTTCCAGTAAGATGCTAAAGTTAGTCCAAAGGGGACTAGGGTTACCAGGGATGTTAGACTCATGCAGACTTGGTTAACCAGATGGGGATCAGAGCAGGAGAGCTTCTGTAGAGGTTTCAAGTCACAGAAGAAATGGTCAACCTCATTGCCTCCACAGAAATTCAAGCTGGATAGCATTGCAGCCTGGAAGGCACCTGCCACTGAGAAGCCACAAAGCCATGAGCCAATTGCAAGTCCCACACATAGGGTTCCATGTAATAATCTTGAATAGTGCAGGGGCCAGCAGATAGCCAGGTACCTGTCATATGACATTACTGCCAGGAGATAACATTCAGTGCTTCCCAGGGCCCCAAAGAAGTATAGCTGAATTATGCAACCTACCATGGAGATCATCCTATGTTCCCGCAGTAAGTCCACCAGCATCCGGGGTACAACATTGGATGTATAACAAACTTCTAGGCATGAAAGGTTTGCCAGAAAGAAGTACATTGGAGTCTGGAGTCCTTGTTGAGTGCATACCAGTACCACAAGAAGAAGATTAGCAGAAATTGTCGCTAGATAGACAATAGCAAACACCAAGAAGAGCAAGGGGTTAAGTACCTTGAGGTCTCCAAAACCTAGTAGAAAAAACTCAGTTACTACCATAGTAGTGTTTTCTGGTCCTACTACAGGCATGTGCTCCTGAGAGAGTCTTAGTTTCTCCATTCCAGTATGTCAGATCACTCTGTCACACAGATTCCCCATGTGATCCATTTCTATTAGTGGTGAGAATGCTGCACTGGTGAGGTGTTTCCTGACTTTGGTTCCTATTAGAGCCAGTTAAGTTTGCCTTTGGGAAGCTGTTTCTAGAAATCAACAGATCTGTCATCTAGGCAGAGTATGAAGCAAGAATGAGAAGTCTGAATAGGAAGAAGAGCCTAGTGAAAATAAATTCACAACCCTGAAGGAACAAACTTTACCATGAGCAGGTTAACACCTGTAAATCTGAAACAGCAAGCCGATACCCTCAAATTCACTTTCAAAGGAGATGCATAGAGACCGTGATTAGAACCTATCATTTGCACAGAAGAAATTCACAAGGAAAATCCTTGCTAAATAGTGACAATTCCAAGAAATGATATCCCTTACAGCAGTTTATATGTGTGGCCTTCTTGAGTGAAGCATGAAATAGGGAGTAAAATTCCAAGACTGTTGCAGAGAAGTGTTCCATCGATGCTATGGGACTGATCATCCATGCTTATTTGGAAGTGACATCCCTGTTGCAGTTGCTTGAGAGATTAGGCTGAAAAAAAAAACCTACCTGCATACCCTAAAGAAGAATAATGACTTTTATTTTTAAGTATTGCCTCATAAAATGCTGGGACTTATGCTTAAATAGGAAACCTAGAAGATGACACTTTAAACTACAGTTAGATTCATATTATACACACCTACGCAAAACCATGCATGCATGAACACACAGGTACACATGTATCTTGATGCATTCACATATTCAAAGAGAAAAGGCACATATATAATCCTTGTTCTCACTTCAAATTTGGCTTTATGATGTCAGCCAAGTGGAATATGTACTTCACGGGACTTGCCTATCATTTGGAGATAATGACTGTAGGTTAGGTCACCAGACCCAAATAAGCAGGCTTTTCATATCTATTGGCAACAAGAGAGAAGAAATTGCTGTTTTTCTTTTCCTTCAACTTTTGTTATTGGTCTGTTTGGCCAGATGTTGTTGGGATGATAATGAAGGACTTAGACTTCAACACGACACTGCCTAGATCTAATATCTCTCTCTCTCTCTCTCTCTCTCTCTCTCTCTCTCTCTCTCTCTCAGTTTTTTGAGACAAGGTTTCTCTGTATAGCCCTGACGGTCCTGGAACTCACTCTGTAGACCAGGTTGGCCTCGAACTCAGAAATCCGCCTGCCTCTGCCTCCCAAGTGCTGGGATTAAAGGCGTGCACCACCACGGCCCGGCAAATCTCACCCTCTCAATGTATGGTCATGCAACCTCAGCCATGTTACTTTACCTCTCTTGACCCTCAGTTGTCTCCTTTGAGAAGTACATGTAATGAGAAGAGTCTGTGTCACATAGCAACACCAAACAAGCAATAAATACTTTTGTTTACAAGGGAAAAGTACAGAAAATACCCCATAGAAAGATTATCTAACATTACTAATCACTATGTACTAAAATATGAAAGAGCAATATAAATGCATAAAAGAGAAATAGTATGATTTTTACTACTTGGAAATTGTTATATACATTTATTTACTTAGGGTATATGTGTACCATGGCACATGTGTACAGATTAGAGGATAATTTGTGGAGGTCTATTCTCTCCCTCTACCATGTGAGTGCTAGGAATCAAAATTAGGTCATCTGGCTTAGCAGCAAGTAAGCACACTAATCCACTGAGCCATCGCACAGATCCTGCTATTAGTCCTTAACTATTACCTATCGCCACTTAATTTTAACACTTAATTTAACCTCAACATAATTTCAAATGCCATTAGTATAAACTAATGTAGCTATGTAAGGCTTTGATGAGATCATTTATATAAAGTGCCCACTATTTAGAAAATATACAATAAATCAGGTCTAATAACAATACTAACAATTTGCCCGAAGTTATCAAATGAACATATAGCGGAATGAATATGTACAGCCTCATGTGACTCCAACAGGCATGATCTTTCTACAGTGCACCTGGACAAAGTGCCTTCTATAATTTATATGTGAGGGAATCTGCATGCATGTTCTATGTTTGTATACAAAGGGATTTTAGAAAAATTCTGTCTAAAAGAGTTAAAAGGCAAACTCTCCACAATGCTCTTGTACCTTTTAGTTAGCCTTTCTCCTTTCTGTACCAGTTCCCCACCACACACACACTGTGGGCACCCACACTGCTCTGTTTGTTCTTTTGGCTCCCACTCTTGTCCAGCTCCTGACCCTGGCTTCAACCTCCTCTTTGAGGGGGAACTTGTGGTTTTCATTGGATGTTCTCAGTACAGACTCCTTCCTCCTCCTCAAAAGCTTTGGCTGAGTCTCATTCTCCATGGTTTCTTCAAAACTGAGAGCATCATTAACCATTTCTTTCGACAAATCCTTAGTCCATTCTGTTGCCACTTTCCCTTCTTTCTGAACTTTTTTGTTTGTATATCAAACACACCGTATAATATTAATACATTAAATTTAATTCAAATACTTTTCTTTTCTAATATATGGTCCATGAAAGTGGCGATATCTCCCTTTTATTCACCAATAAATCCTTATTTCTTAGAATATTGCCTAGTAGAGAGAATGTTTCCTTTATAATTTGATAAGGTAGTACAGCAGGGTGAATAGGATGTTGTCTCTTAAGTGAAACAGAACTGTGTTCATTTTTCAGTAACATTCCCACATGGGACCTTGGAACACTTAGGTGTGTTCAGTATGCCTCTGTGCCCTCACCTGTTAACTAAGAAGCTTCAAAGAACCTCCTAGATGTCTCCAGATATCCACTTCCTCTTCTAGATCATGGATTTTAAAATGTTTTCTTTTTCTTAAAAAACCAGAAAGTAACATTTTAAGATCTTGGGGCCAACCTTTGTATTTGTTACAAGTGTTTCTTAACTGCTATGACACTGAAGAAACAGCATAGATGATTCAGAAATGAAGGGGAGTTCTTATGTTCCACTAAAACATTATTTACAGACTGGCCAGATGGCTCAGCAGGTAAAAGTGCTCAGTTCTAAACTTGACAATTTGAATTAAATCCCAGAACCCACATGGTAGAAAAAGAGAACAGACTCCAGCAAGTGTTTCTGAGTTACACACATGCTAAATGAATGTTAATTTTTGTTAAAACAAAACTTAGAAGTTTAAAACAGTTTTAGAACTTATACCTGCTTATAGATATTACTACCCATCAGAAGTCCACATTCACCTTTGCAGTTGGGTTGAACTAATAGATATTAACAGGATGAAATGTGTAGCTTCTAGACTACATTTCCACAAAGGAAATGTCCAAATCATTACATTCTCCCTTTCATCCTTTCTACTGGGAAGGGTAGAGACCTAGAATTGGGAGCTTTATCATGGAGATAAATATATTCCTATTTTGTCTGTTACTAAATATTCCAAGTCCTTTGTTACAGTATGCTAACCTTAAGTTAGCTAATACATAAGTTTAAACGGCCCCAGTGATATTGTGATTAATCATCACAATTGCCCATGCAAAACATTTAGTATCATAGTTGGTACAAAGTAAATAGATTTCACTGTGATTTTATTGTTAGTAACTTCTTCCTTCCCATTTCTGTCTTATCTGTGGTATATGTGCTGCATAGTGACATTTCAATCAATAGGTAGGAGTCTACATACATGCTGGTGGTCTGTGGCCATCTTTGTTTACGTGAGCATACTTTATGATATGTCACAATGGTGGAATCACCCAATGATGCAATAATAAGCAGAACATATGTACATTATTAAATAACATGACTTCTAGTTTACCTAAACCAGTTGTGTTTAGATAGGTCCAAATACCTCTGGGAAGGCTCCAGCAGCTCATTTCTTATTGGAGTCAACAACTTTCTCCCCTCATGTAGAAAGAGAAATTAAACCAAACTACACAGATTTCCCTTTGATTATTAAATTTAAATAACATACTTGATTGAATATAACTTTTTACATTCTTAACAAGCTAGACAATCAATCAATCTTCAAACTTGGATTTACAAGGATGAAATGTTTGGCAATATTTGCAGATATTTCTGGTTATCACAACCTGAAGAAGAACTACTGGAGGCATCTAGGGATAGAGGCAGGGGATATTGCACAGTACTCTATAAGTCCCCATACAGAACAGTCCCCACAGCACATAATTTTCCAGTCTAAAATATAAGTAGTGTTGCTTTAAAGTCCCTACAGGTACACAGACAAGGAAAATTTCCAATATTCATTCAGATGTTTCTGAAAAATCAATCTGTTATTAATGTGCCTGAGGTTGAAGAACCATTCTGGCTCTATTTTCTTGCTTCTTTCAAATTCCTTCTTCCAAAATGTATAAGAGAAAGGTCTACCTATCAGATAACTTGAATCTTAGTAAGAGTGTCATCATTTTCTTCTCTGAGATTCCAGTGCACAGCCGAAGAGAGTACTTAAGGCATAGATGCTGTGGTGTTGTTCCTGGTTCTAGTTAATACTTTGCCACTTAATAGCTGAATACCCACTTATATACTTATTGAATACTTTGGAACTCCTGGTCACAACCATTTTTGTTGAAATTACATTTTATAAACATCTTTTTGTTAAGACTTTTAGCAGAATAGTCAAGAGAAAATTTTTGAGTATAAAAATATGTTTGATGGTAGAATAAAAGGCTGTAGGCAAAGTGGATACAAATATGCATTCCAGAAACAAAGGTAGGTGGTAAACACTTGACTGTTGAGAAATTGTCCATTTATATTTTAATATGTGGTGATGGTGTATATTAAACCATGATCATGCCCAGTTGGAAGCCACTGAAGATGTTCAAGAATGATGCAAGAGTTTAATTTTAAACTGTCAATATTTACAAGGTTAGAGAAAGTATACAGTGTGTACATCTGTTTGAACTCACAGTGAAAAAAATCCAGATGTCAACTTAAAAACGTGTAGGGAAGGGGCATAGGAAAGTACAAAGTGGAAATCGCCAGGTTACTGCTGAATCCCCTTTGTGTCCTTTTCTGCTTGATAAAACAAACAAACAACAACAAAAAAAAAAACAAAAAGAGGAAAAATCCCAGTCACATCGAGATGTGATTTAAATGCAGCAGCAAGTCTTACTGCACAAGACTGGTTCTCTCATTCTGCCAGCTAGATTCTAAGAATGTTTTTTCCCTGTTCAAGAAGTTCTTCATGCTCCCTCAGCCTTTCTTTCAAACAAATAGCTATTTTCCCCCTTTTATCAAATAATGACTCACTTAGTCATCGCTGCAGGTTTCCTGGACTTGTACAACCTGCTTATGACTCAGCCTGCTTTTAGTGAGTGGGCACAATCCACGATTATCAGACAGAACATTGAAAAATATATTAAAAAGAAAAGAAGTCTTAAAACAGAGGTATAGGGTAGCATATGTATGTGTGTGCACACATGCACACACATGCCTATGCACACACATGCTTATGCACACACAGCATTTCTATTCATGGAGAAATTCTCCTATGCTGGGAGGACTATTGGAAAAATGGACAAATCAGTCATGCAAACTGATCTTATTTCTTGTTATTGATGGCATGTGTTTGGTTACCCAAGAATGGAATTTAAGAAGCACATGCAAGCATTCACCTCATACACACCACACACAGGGGAGAGAGAAACAGAGATGAAGAGACAGGGACAGAGTGAGCAGATGGTGGAAGTGCCGTATGGAAAAAAAGGACATGACATCCTGTCAGCCTGATCCTCCACTCACACTGACATAAGGGGACACAAGCCTAAAATAGGAATGACAGGCAACAACATGGTTCAGATTCACCCTGATGGGTTTGCAGAGCATAGACCTCCCCTGAGTTCTGATCTGGTAAACATCAACCTGTTCCCTAGAAGTCTGACCTTCCACTTGATCCTTTCTTGTTAGAAAATAACTTATCGATACCTTGAATTAAGGGAAGAGATCTTCCCTTAACTCTTTTCTTAGAACCAATCTACAGATACTGATTTTGCATTCTTATTGGTCTTTTAGTAGCTGTGTGGCCTTGAGCGATATTGGTACCCTCTCTGAGATATAGTTTCTTTAGCGCTAAACTAAAAATAATGCCATCTCTCTTACTCAAGCACAAAATGAATGGTCAGGCTTACATGAGTTATCAGTATAATGTTATTGAAAGTACTTTACAAAATACAGTAAAATAGTCATAAGTAATTACTGCTACTATTTCCTTTCGTTTATTTAATCTTGTGTGCAGGAGTACAGGTATCACATGTATGGTAGTCAGAGTGACAGCTTGAATTCTGTATATGCAATTAAACCCATCAGGCTCCATAACAAGTCTTTCCCTGATCAGTCATCTTCTGAGAGAGAGAGAGAGAGAGAGAGAGAGAGAGAGAGAGAGAGAGAGAGAAACAGAGAGACTGAGACAGACAGAGACAGAGACAGAAACACACACAGAGAGACAGAGACACAGAGACACAGAGAGAGACACAGAGAGGACCTATTCTGCATTTGATAAGCTATAATTCTTAGAAATAAATCAAAGAATCTTTTTAAATTCTAACTGCTTTACGGCCTTCTCTCTGATATTGTACAACTTAGACTTGCCTTTTTCTGGGTGTAGCCTATGTAGTCATTGAAGAAATCTAGTGTGGTCCTACTAACCTCCAAACACCAATACTATTATTAAATAGTGGGAAATTACAATGCAAGGAGACTGCTACTTTTGTTCTCACCATTGTTGGTTATGTGACTGATCGATGGCTATTGCTCCCTTTGAAGGTTGTTAACTCATGGAAATGGTGTTTGTTGAGTCTGGAAAAGCAAAAGAAAATCTTCGGATTTGCTCTTAGACTCCCAATGTCAGGCAACTCTTAATTCCCTTTTGATGTGCTCTTGAATAAGTGTATGAAAATCTGTCATAGATGTTGTAGTTCCTAAGCCTGAGTCCCCACAATCTGTCCCATGGTGAATATCTGAGTGAAGGCCAAGACCCACATTCACAATTCCAGCCAGTATTGACAGGGCACATGGCTTTTGTTTCTGTTTTCTTATAAATCTTCAGGAGGCACTGTCAGCAACTGATGCATACATACACATGCACACACACACACACACACACACATACACACACACACGCACACACACACACTCACACACAAATATACTTTCTTCCCCTCCCCTCCACATACACACTTGCTTTTTTTTTAATCAATGTCAAGGATCGAGCCTACAGGGAGTTAGACAGCTTTATTCTGATTTCGTTTTTTAAACAAACTAGGGAATTGACCACATATGTGCTTATTAAGTTGTAGCTTTAAATTCATACCAAATAACTTATTTAATGAAGAGGGAAAGAATGCATTATCCAAAGTCAAAGAGAGAAATATGCTGTTGTATGAACTAGAGAAAAGAGTTTCCATGTCTCTATTCTCTATTCTTGTTCTTGATGTTTAGTTTGCTCTTTTGTCTTTGTGGGGCTGTTGGTCTGCTTGGTTGTTTTAAAGAAACTCACTTTATTCCCTATCCATGATGTTGATGAGTGGAGCAAACAGAGGAGACCTTGACCTGTTTAAGCTGCATAGTTCTGTCAGAGGGGCCTCAGTTCCAGTTCTCTTTATATGTCAGTCTGGTCTTTTCCAGCTTGAAAACAAAACTCTCCCTTTAAAAAAATCTTAAATATTTAAAGTTAAAGAAAACAGAGGAATCTGACTAGGAGAGGATTTTGTATACATGATAAAGATACCGTAAACAAAATTATAAATTGTCAGCCCAATGTAGGTGTGGTGCCTATGTTGGTCGTATTGTTAGCTAATCCTAAAACATTCTATATACACTCATTAAACATTATGAGGAAGGATAATATTGAGGAAGAAAGGAATGAAGAGAGGGAAGGAAGGAGGGAAGACATTAGGAAGGGAATTTCTAAGTAAATTACCTAAAAGAATAAAACACTTAGAATTTTAAGGTCTCTAAGTGACTGCTAGTGTTTCTAGTGTTTATCTGGAGCATTCAGCATTCCAGTTTGAGTGCTGATTGTGTAAAGGTCTCTATCGCTCTCTCTGCCTCCATATTTTTTTACCTCCAGCAGAGTCATAGACACACCCTGGCATGTAACTCAAAGAACGTTTCCAGGCGACACATTCACGTTCACTATTCTCACCTGAGCCATCAGCATGCTTTTCAGGAAATTTGCATGAATTAATTTAGTCTCCAGAGCAGCCAAACAAATGATTAGTTTTCAAAAGAAAGAGAATTCAATCAACTTAGATATATTCCCTTCTCCCTGATTCCTTGAATATGCATGATACATAGATAAATCTATATAACAGTCTTTCTACTTTATTTCAAGATAGGAAAATTGTTGAAAATTTCCTATTAGTCAAGGCTCAACAAAAACAAGAAAGCTTCATATATTCTGCTCTGTGGTAAAAAAACTGAAATAGATGCTACCGTAGCTCAAATTATGAAAATTGTCAAGGACTTTCCTGCATTCAATTTATATTTTGGACCATTTTCTATACCTTCTACAGTTGATGATCTGGCCATAGTAACAAAATATATGGGTAACTTCTATGGGTGACCCCTCTATGACTCTAAAGGAGTCAGTCTTAGAGCTCCAATATTCAGTGATGACCACATATTTTACTGTAATAACTCAAGAAATGTTGACATGGATCTATTGAGAGTAAATGTTTAAGTAGGGAATAAATTGAAAAATGTTGCTAGTCCCCCTTTTAGAGATCTGGAATTTCTTGTGAGATTCTCTATAGACAGTTCTTTCATAAATCTGCAATCTTCTTTCATGATTCTTCAATGTTGTTATCACATCATTATTACTGTAGTGGAAGAGATAATGGTGTGCTGGTCACAGCAATGGCAGCTGTTAAAATCTCTTGCACACTCACTGTTTTGTGCACATTTTGATAAAGATTTTTGTCATTGGCTTATTCATAAATTATTTTATCTTAGAGATAATTCTGTCAAGTAAGAATTGGTAATATATTTATGTTTCAGATGATAAAACTAAGGTATAAAAAAAGTTAAGCAATATTTCCTTAGGTGAGCGTTATTTTAGATAGAGAATTTGCCTCAAAAATATAGCCTAGTGTTTGACCCATTATGAAGATTCTAGCACACAAATTATTCATAGTGAAATTAAGGTGAGAAGCCAAGTACTTGGCCAGGTTAAACTCAGAGGAGCTCAACCTCTACCAAACTGTAGTTCTACAGACATATACCTCAAACTTCCTTCCATTTATGATGAGTAAAAATTGATATTTTTAAATGCTAAAGAAAGCATGCTATTAATATGTAATACAATTGTTGACATGAAAATGTTTTCCAGAGGTTGCTATATTTTGAAATATCAAAGTAATATAGTTGTAACTCATAATATTACTGCAAGAATTAGGCTAGCATTTCTTAACTATAAACACTGTGCTCTTTTGTCATATTATTAAAATCAAGATAATTTTGGTTTTGAATTAGGTGTCCAAACTGATGTTCTAAATTAGTAACAATGTAAGATTAATGCTTCATTTTTTAAAATATTCACATAGTTCATGCAAAAGCACAATTGTTGGCAGGATAATAATTGGCTTAATGAAGGAAAATAATAGAAAGGAAAGATTTTTTGACTACCTGCATTATATTATATTAGGTGCCTCCACATATACCATCTCATTAAAAGAGCAATACATAGTTCATGTGATTGTTCTGAGCCCTAGTTGAGCCCACTTATGTCACCACACCCACCAGGAGCCAGAGAAAGGACACTAGCATTATGGATCACAGATCATGTTCCAAATCCTGCATCGTCCTATAGGTTATTTCCTTTAATCTTCACAACATTCCTGAACACATGGATATCTACATTTTGTAAATAAGAAGACTAAGGAGTAGGTAATCGTTTAATGACTCAAAGAGAGATGGAGTTAACTGAACCTACATGCATGTTTTTCATTTCAGTAAAGGATAGTAAAAGCCTTTTAAAATAGTGTGTGTGAGTGTATATGGGTATGTGGGTGTATAACTACAGATCCTTCCTTACCAAGAATATATGAAGGTTAGTAAACAACATTTTCCTTCCTCACCCAGCATTTTGTTTGAGATAGTCTTTTTATTGAAACATAGTCTCTTTTTTATTTGCTATTGTAAATTCTAGACTAGCTGTTCCATGTTTTTCTAGATATTTTCTTGTCTTTCTTCCTATTTTTCTCCCATTGTCTTGTCTTTTCTCCCTGTAAGATCTCTATGGTGCCAGGCTTTCTATAGGTTCTAGGAATTTGAACTCATGTTCCAAGCTTGTGCAGTTGATGCTTTATCCACTGGTCCATCATCCCAGTCCACAAAGATGTTTAAAGAACTTTTTTCATATGGATAGAAGGAAAGCAATATACCAATATTTACTCATTCATTCATTCATTCGTTCATTCAACAACTACACCTTTAGTAAATACCCTATGCCAGTCACTGAACTAAATTCTTTCAATACATTATCTCAGCAAATCTTTACAGCAGTCCTAAACAGAAGGGAACCAAGATTATTCCCATTTTACAGATGAGGAAAGGAGGCTAGCATCATAAACTAGGAAGTGAATCTAGATTTATAATTTTTCCTTCAAAACCTATATTTCTTCTAAAATATGCCATGTCTAGAAGGCAAATTATGTCCCTCTATATGCAATGATACGTACTTTGCATCATAAGGATTGAACCCCAGCACTGGGGCTGTATATTAGGTGGATTGGCATCATTAGCTTAGTGGAAACACATATACGCTTGTGCCTTGTAACCTGGAGAGAAGAAAGGATGTCTCAGTGAATGAAAGATATAGAAACAGATATACACAGAGAAAGAGACATACACTCAAGTATTTAACAATTTGGGTCACCCTAGAGGTTGAAAGGATGAGAAAAATGCCATCACATTAGGATTTTGTCCTGAAGTATTTTTTAACTACCTGTTTCATTTCACACTAAAATGCATCGATGACAACATGAACTCAACATTGTCTTGTGTACATCTCTAGTATTAGACCAATGTAAGACCTCCTACATTGAAACCCATTTCTAATTCTGTAAGTAGGATTCCTTCTTTTAAACAAGAAAAACACTAAAGAGACTTGATAAATCATATAAGATTATTTTCATGTCAGGAAGTTGGCTCCACAATTGGTTCTGCCATTCACTCTTCTATTCAGGCCCACTGATGCATAGATCAATGACAATACCTGTTGGCAGGCAATACCCCAGTCTACTTCTTTCCTTAAAGTTAGTTATTACGAATTCCCAGCTGCAGCTATTCCCATATCCTCCACTCACGATTCAGTTTCAGAAAGAGAGATGCTTTTCTAAATTTAATCCCAATTATGCAAGTTTACCTTTCTTTTTATTAGAAAGTGTTCCACTGCGTTTTCTCCATAAGGTGATCTTCCTATATCATAGAAGAATAGAGTTGGAAGTCAGGGGTTCCAAGAAATATAGCACAGTTATCCCAAAGAACACCCTAGGGGTTGGTTAGCCCAAGCAAAATAGGTAATGTTAATGAGGCCTAGACAGAGGTTTTGAGCTCTTTGGGACCAATTGTAATATTGGACAGGGAAATCTGTGCCACATTTGAAACTTCTGTGTGGTCACCTCACAAACACTGTTCCTGGGTCACAAAGATGAACTGACATAAAGCATAGAAGCTAACTAAGTTAGTTCATCCTATAATGCACCAGATCCAGAGGGAAACTAGCTATAATCACTGTACCCAGGGGACCAGGTGGAATTCTGGGAAAGTCTGGGCAATGACTTTATCTTTCTGAGTTGCTGTTTTATCACCTTTTAAAGGCTAGTAAGCTGGGTGGAGAATTGCTGAAGCAGGAAGCGGAGAATATTGTTGAATAGGTATTTTCTGCAAAGAACTGTATTCAATAATTCTTATATATGTTCACTTTACCCTCTAATCTCTTCCAGTTAAGAACTGTTATTGAAATAATAATGTACAATGTAAGTGAGTGTCTTGCTCATTGCACACTTAATAAATGTCATCTCACATTCTTTCCAAATTTCAAAGATATGAATCCTGCATTTGCCTAGTGCTTTCTAATTCACTTTGAAGAAGATTGTAGCAATCATTTTTAGAATGAATCAGAGAATGTTGAAATAGGAGGGACCTTAGAAATTCCTTATATATAATATTTCAATGAATAGAGGAAAGAAAATCAAGACTGATTTTACAGAAAGAACAGATCTAGAACCAAAGCATCCTCCCTCCCATATACATGTGTTATGTCTCTTTAGGGTCAATCTTATAAAAACCATGGCCAACTCTGAATTAATAAAAGTAAAGGGAAGAATCCAAGCTCTTTGTGGTTGCAATTTATAAAAGCAGTTTGGAGTTTAGGCAGAAATACTTTCTGGGAACTTTAGAGCACGGGTTTGGGGCATAGAAGAGAGGCAGAGGCAAAGTAGAAGCTAGAAACCACAGGAAACTCAAGGTTCGCACAGCAGCTAAACAAGAACCATTGTGTTTTTTTAGGAGATTGGGGAACTCCACTGGATTCTATGTTCTCTGTAGGGTTTGTAAGTCCACTACTCTCCTCTCGAATCAAGTTTCCAAATTGTCAGCCTTAGGGTCCCTGAGTCCTCTGTCAAGCAGTATAGCTTTTGGTAAGGAAGAATTCTAGTATGCATAGAAAGCACTATTATCATATCACTAAAGTAATACAGTTTTCAACTGTCTTTTAAACACAAATCTTTATTTTTATTGATTGATTTAATCACATCACAAATGCCTCATCTCTGAATAGTATTATATTTGGGATTAACATCAATTTTGAAGCAACATAAACCTTTAGACCATAGCAGGTAACTTTAAATACAACTCGATGTAAAACACAGATTAAAGATAGATCAGAGAGCATAGATCCTAAATTACATCTGCCCCAAGCTTCCACTCAGAGTGGGAATGGAGCTGGTAGCATTTTAACCTGTGTTGTACTAGTTTGCTTCACCTTTCAGAGCAACATCATTATGAATGTCATATCTTTTTGCTGAGGTCTTAACACTCTAGACGTGGAATCATAATTTCTTTGGTCCCTTAGCCATCTCTCTGAAGTTACCCAAGCAGATTTAATAACCATGTCCATTTTGCTGATGAAGCCTATAGGGGAAAGGTAATATGTTTCAGACCCATAAGGTTAACTTATGTCAGAGAAAGTTAGTGAACCTGGTTTGCATCAACTTTGCTGCCAGTGCTTTAAAAATTACACCAATGTCACCCCAGGACACATGAAACCACAGTAAGGCCTTATTCTGACTTTACCTTTTCCATGTAATTTTCCAAGACTTTGCTCTCCTTCGCTGTCAGCACACTTTACTTGTTTTCTATTTGTTTACTCTGAGCCACTTTCCCTGTGCCAAAACATAGAGATATTATTCTCTCCTTTGATCTTCAATATCTTGTCAGAAGTCTTACGGCCAATAAAAGGTAGACCTAAGAGTACAACTCAGGGCCACTGAGCTTTAGTATCCCTGCTCTTTTTGCAACATCTCACTGTTTGGAGCTTATTTGTCAAGCCAATCTGCTAACAGACTAATGTCACACAAACAGTAATTAAAGAAATCTGACAAGGCTGTATTTGCTTTGATATTTCAGTCAATGTGACACAAGAACTTGCCACTGTTTTTCTAACTAAATTACATACTAAGACATCAGGCACAAATATAATGCTATGTAATAAGTAACTATTATACAATTAAATGTTCACTGATAAATTGGAAGCACTAAATAGACTGCATAAAAAGTGGTAAAAGGGAATCACTAAAGAAGAAACCATGTTGGCTATACTCATCCAGGAAGAAATCAAAGTGGAGGTTGCCTTGTCAGAAGGAATTGGGAATTCCTTTCAAATTGGAAAGAGCAGGACCTTCTATGCATGGAAGTTAGTAAGCATAGAGACAAATTAAGCTTTCAGCACTCCATGAGTGGAAAAAATTAGGATTACTTTCATTTCAGCAGAAGATAGTGGTTAGAGAAGTATTAGAGATAACATATTAGTGTGAAGTTGTTGGTTATCTGACACAGGAAGGAGCCATTCATATTCCCCTTGCTGCTTTTTTCTACATATCTACATGTGATATCTAAGAAAAAGGTGAGTGACAGGGATTGCTTGGCAATGTCCTCAGTTTCTGTTCTCCTATACCATTAAACCCTTACGAAGCTGGTAGTGAAGGAGTCAGGAAATCTCACTTCTGGGGTATAGAGAAAAATCAATCACTTCATGGGAGGAGTAAAACCAAAATTTATCTATCTCTGAAAAGAAGCTCTTTTGTACCTGCAGTGCCATAAAAATCCATTGCTCTTAGAAGAGAGAATATTAGCAAAACCATCCATGACAACAGAAGGGACAGAGGATGTTTGTAGTCCCAGGAGCCTACAAGAGTATCAAATATGAATTTGCAGTTACTGAAGGAGGGATTGGACATTCCAGTCCCAGGATAGACCATTCCTGTCCCGAGTCAAGCAGAAAAAGAAAAGTCAGTTTCTTGCCACAGTGAGCACTGGCATAAATATTAGGAAGTACCATTTCTGAAGGCCAGGTGCACAGGGCTTGTATATGATTGAGACTAGAACATGGGAACAGAGAACATGCCATGTTCTTGTGACCTGCCCAGTATCAAATAACAAGCCACATTTTACTTCTGGAAGGGAAGCAAGGCCACAGAAAGATACTCCTTTCTGTGGCCTAAATATACAAGGGCAGGCAAAAGATGAGGGAGGAGATGAAAATGCTCCAGAATCACAGTTCTTACCGTGATCCTATGATATGAGGGAACAACCACTAAAAGAACTGTAAACCAGTGGTAAAGGTAGCATAAACCACAATCCCTGCTTATGTCCTGAGTGGACTGACTCAACTTCACAATTAAATGGCATCACAGAAAAGAGGCAGAGCCATTTCCAGGCATAGCTGCTATTAGCTATAAGTCTAAACCTTAGCTGTAATTAAAAAAATACTAAACCAAAAACAAGAAAAAATAATTCAACCATGAAAATCTGATTCAGAGTTGATGCATATAATGCTCTGATGAGACAGGGACTTTTAAGATAAGTACAATTAGTATTATAAGTGACTCAGGGAAAAGATAGAAATACATGACTAAGTGGAGAATTTCAGCACAGCAACCAAAACAATATGAAATAGTAAAATGGGATGATATGAAATGGTAATGCATAATAACAAAGTAATGTTGAAATGAGATTGCCCAGAGAATTCCTCCACAGAGAAAATCTCATTAACAGATGCACATAGGTGAAGAAAGAACCAGTTACTCGACAATAGGTCACTACAACTTGTTTTAACTGTAAAACAGAGTAAAGTTTTTAAAATGTATTAAAAAGATATGAAGCATCCTATGGCTGACTTAAATACAAACAACTCAAATTTCAGAAAATGGGGCAGGAAGATTATTTTAAAACATTATTCAGAAGGTTTTCAAAATAATAAGACTATACACCACATATCAAAAAAGCCCAGGGAAACATAAATGTATATTAACACACACACACACACACACACACACACACAGCAGGGGGAGGGAGGGAGGGAGAGAGAGAGAGAGAGAGAGAGAGAGAGAGAGAGAGAGAGAATACTAAGACCAAAATGTTGATGGTGAGAGGCTTCATCCAGCAGCTGCCTCAGATCTATGTAGACACCCACAATCAAACAGTGGATGGAGCTTGGGGACTCTTATGGAAGAGTTGGGGAAAGGATTATGGACCCTGAAGGGGATAGAAACTCCACAGGAAGACCAACAAAGTCAGCTAACCTGGACCCTTGGGGCTCTCAGAGACTGAGTCACCAACCAAAGAACATACACAGACTGGACTTAGGCCCCTGCACATACAGAGCAAATGTGCAGCTTGGTCTTCATATGGGTTACAAACAATTGGAGCAGGGCCTGTCAGTGGGATTTGTTCTTCTAACAGGGCTGCCTTGTCTGGCCTCAGTGGGAAAGAAAGCACCTAGACTGGCAGAGATTTGAAGTGTCAAGATGGGGGATAGCCAGGGGGCCCACATACTCAGAGGAGAAGGGGAGGAGTGACGGGGAAAAGATTGTGGAAGGGGGTGACCGGGAGGAGAGCAGTGAGCGGGATGTAAAGTGAATAAGCAAAAAAATAAAAATTAATTAATTTAATAAAAAAAAAAAAAACACAAGTACATGTAGAGAATCAAAGATTGGAAACATTGCAATCCAGAAGACAAGTCAAATCTTCAAAGTATTGAACATAAAAATCTGTCAACCCAAAAATTTGTACCCACTAAAGTAAACAGTGAGTGGAGAGTTTTTCCAGATACACAAAGGCTAAGGTAATTTAAAGAAAATTTACTCTTAATAGAACTGTGCCACAATAAATATTAAGTTTTATTCAGGTAGAAAGAATGACATGGGATGGAAAATTGAAAGAAGTGAAGATAACCAGAAATTGTACAAGTAAAAGTAGATAAAAGGTATTTGAAGAATATATATTTATATATTTATAAATGATAGAAGGTTTGAGAAAAAATAGCAAAGTATGATGTGGTGAGATGTATATATATCAATTATAACTGACATAGGAATCAGAACTACTTTGTTGTGATGTTTATAATTTAATGTGTGTGTGTGTGTGTGTGTGTGTGTGTGTGTGTACATATATGTGGTGATATAAATGAGTCTGTGGAGGGCAGTCTTGGGTACAATGCTCAGAAAATTCACCTTCTTTGAGATGGGTCTCTCTGGCCCACTAATTATATAAAACTGGAAGATCAGCCAAAAGAACCCTCCTGTTTCTCCCTAGTATTAAAAATATAAGCACATGAAACCATATGCATATTTTACTCAGTTTTGGAGATAAAACTCATCCCCTAGATCTTGCAAAGCAAGAATTTTATTGACAGAGTTATCTACCCAGCCCTTGATTTAAGATTCTTTATTAACTTACAAAGTAACAAATTTCCATATGGCTCTTTCATATATACTTAGTTTTGTTCAGAGTAGTTTTTTTCAATGTTGTTTATATGTTTGTGTGGCTATCTTCTTTTGAGTTTGTTGACAGATTACTTTCTTGCTTTTTCTTGGGTGTAGTTTCCCTCCTTGAGTTGGTGGTTTCCATCTATTATTCTTTGTAGGTCTGGGTTTGTGGAAACACACTGTGCAAATTTGGATTTGTCATAGAATATTTTGGTTTCACCCTCTATGATTATTGAGAGTTTTGCTGGGTATAACAGCCTGGGCTGGCATTTGTGTTCTCTTAGAGTCTGTATGAGAGCTGCCCAGGATCTTCTAGCTTTTATAGTCTCTGGTGAGACATCTGGTGTAATTCTGATAGGTCTGCCTTTATGTGTTACTTGCCCGTTTTCCTTTACTGCTTTTAATATTCTTTCCTTATTTCGTGTATTTGGTATTTCGACTATAATGTGACGGGAGGAATTTCTTTTCTGGTCCAGTTTATTTGGCGTTCTGTAGGCTTCTTGTATATTTATGTTCATCTCTTTCTTTAGATTAGGGAAGTTTTCTTCTATAATTTTGTTGAAGATATTTACTGGTCCTTTAAGTTGTGGATCTTCACTCTCTTCTATACCTATTATCCTCAGGTTCTGTCTTCTCATTGTATCCTAGAAATCTTGGCTGTTTTGGGTTAGGAGCTTTTTGAATTTTGTGTTTTCTTTGACTGTTGTGTCCATGTTTTCTATGGTATCTTCCGCACCTGAGATTCTCTCTTCCATCTCCTGTATTCTGTTGGTGATGCTTGCATCTGTGACTCCTGATTTCTTTCCTATGTTCTCTAACTCCAGGGTTGTCTCCCTTTGTGATTTCTTTATTGTTTCTATTTCTGTTTTTAATTCCTGAATGGTTTTGTTCATTTGTTTAATTGTGTTTTCCTATAATTCTGCCCATTTGATTGTGTTTTCCTGTAATTCTTTAAGGGATTTTTGTGTGTCCTCTTTAAGGGTTTCCAGTTGTTTCCCTGTGTTCTCTTGTATTTCTTTAAGGGAGTTATTTATTTCCTTCTTAAAATCTTCTATCATCCTCTTGATACGTGATATTAAGTCTGAGTCTTCCTTTTCTGGTGTGTTGGAGTATCCAGGCCTGGTTGTGGTGGGAGAGCTGGGTTCTGGTGAAGCCAAATAGTCTTGGTTTCTGCTCCTTGTGTTCTTGCACTTGCCTTTTGCCATCTGGTTATCTCTGGTGTTAGCTGGTCTTACTCTCTCTGCCTGTGGCTTGTCTTTCCTGCAAGCCTAGGTATAAATACTCCTTGAAGACCAGTTCTCTCTGAGAGGAATTTGGGTTTGGAGAGCTGTAGTACAGGGTTGGCTCTGGGGTGCAGACAGAAACCAGAAGGATCTAATCCCCAGCTGTCCCTTGTTTCCTGTGTCCTGATGGCTCTGCAAGGGTCCTTCTTTTTCCAGTGAATTTGAAAAGAAGTGGTGGTCTTGCTTGTGCTTAAAGGTGTGTAGGCACTCCTGGTATACCAGCTCTCTCCTGGCACTATTTGAGTATTGAGCCCTGTGTCACAGGATTTGCTCTCCAGCCACCGAAAGAAACCAGAACCCTGTTCCTCAGTCTCTGTGTCCTGGGTATTCCAGGTGGGTCTCTCTGAGCAGACAGGATTTCCCACACTCATGGGAGGCTAGCTTTCTCCCAGCGCTATTTGGCTATGAAGCCCTGGTGGCCCAGGCAGAGTTCTCCTGCCACATATGGAAACCGGAAGGCTCTTTCCTCCTGGCTGTTCCTCAGTCTGTGTGTCTCAAGGGTTCCAGGCGAGTCCTGCTGAGCAGTTTTAGTCCTCTTTCTCCCTCTCAAGAGCTTTTCCACACTCCTGAGAAGCTAGCTTTCTTCCAGCGCTATTTGGCTGTGGAGCCCTTGTGGCCCAGGCAGAAGTCTCCCGACACAGACGGAAACCAGAAGGGATATTAACTTTAAAATACAGCATAAACATGCTACATTCCATAGACCCAAAGATGCTAAGTAACAAGAGAGGCCCAAGGAGGGATGCTTGAATCTCACTGAGAAGGGGAAATAGAACAGATGTGGAAGATGAGTGGAGGGAGAGAACTGGACGGGGGGAGGAAAGAGAGGGGCAGGTGGATCTAGTGGTAGGAGGATGGAGGGGGAGAGAACTGGAATCAGTAGTGGCACATGCCCCTCTGGGAGGAGCTAGAAATCTAGGACAATGGTAACTTCCAGGAATCTATCAGGATGACCCTAGCTAAGACTCATAGCAATGGGGGTTCATGGAGCCTGAAATGTTCATCTCCTGTAACCTGAAAATACTTCCAATGGAGGGACTGGGTCACCAATTCAACCACAAAACCTTAAACCCACAATTTCTCCTGCCAACAAGATATTCTGGGGTAAAAAAAATGGAACAGAAATTGACACAATGCCCAACAAGTGACTGGCTCAGCTTGAGACACATGCCATGAGAGAAATCTCACACCTGACACTATGAATAATATTCTGCTATACTTCCAGAAAGACATTTAGCATAACTGTCATCTGAGAGGCTTTACCTACCAACTGATGGAAACAGATGCAGAGCCCTGCAGCCAAATATTAGGCAGAGTGTGGGGAATCCTTTGGAAGAGGAGAACAAAGAAGTGAAGGAGCCAAGAGATCTAGGACACAATAAGAAAACATATAGAATTGATTAACCTTGGCCCATAGTGGCTCACAGAGTTTAAGTGACAAACAGTGAGCATATATTGGATGGCATTTGCCCCTCTCCACATAGGCAACAGTTGTGCAGCTCATTCTTTATTTGGGACTCATAACAGGAGGAGCAGTAGCAAGACCTGTGTCTGACTCTGTTGTCTGCCTTTGATCTCTTTCTCCTAACTGAACTGCCTCGCTTAGTTAGCCACAATAGGAGATGAGCCTAGTTCTCCTATAATTTGATATGCCAATTAACTTGATATCCATAGCAGGCCTCCCTTTTTCTGAGCCTTGTTTTCCCTCTTCCTTCCAACTCCTCCCATGCTCTACCATCATACACACTCCATTACAAATTCATTATTTCTTCTTTAATATTGATTTATATACATAGATGTGAATTTATAAATACAGTCTTCTGGATTCATACAGTGTTTCTAATATTCATATGTTTTTAAGACAGACCACTTGGGCTTAGATAACCTTTTGGGGGCTCATCCATAGAGAAGCCTGAGTTTTCCTCTCTCAGCAGCTATTAATTGCCTGTATCTCCTAGACAAATCAGAACAGCTGCATATATAAACTCACCGAGGCTGTGACAGCATGGAAAAGACCTATATTAGCCTAATCCACACCAAATCCCAGCAAGAAGATAAGAGTTGGGCAAGAAATACTACCCTTGGTTATAGTATCATTGGCAAAATATTAGCTACTGGGAGAGGGAGAAACAGTTTTCTCTCTTAGATCACACATCCAAAAATATTTAAGCAGCACACATTGGTCTTGAAGGATTTTTTTAAACACTACACAAATCTGAATGAGTAAGAAAGGGATTGAACCAGGAGGTGATTATAATCAAAATACATTAAATGGAATTCTTAAAGAAATAAAACCCACAGAAAGCAAATAATAAAGGCTGAATTCTCCCCTTCACTTGTTTTATTTTTGTAGCTAAGACTCTAAACACTGTACTGAACAGTAATGGAAGAAGTAGACATGCTTGTCTTCTTCCTAATTTTAGGGGAAATGCTTTGCAGTTTTTTCCACTTTATATAATGTTGGCTATGGATTTACTGGATATTGCCTTTATTATGCTGAAATAATTCTCCTATATTCCCAGACTCTATAGGACTTTTATTATGAAGGTCCTTAGTCATCAGGTAAATGCAAATCAAATGAATTATGAGGTTCCATCCTATACCCATCAGAATGGCTAAGATCTAAAACTCAAGTAATAGCACATGCTGGTGAGGGTGGAGCAGGAGGAACACTCCTCCACTGCAGGTAGGAGTGCAAATTTTTATAATCACTTTGGAAATCAATTTGGTATTTTCTAAGAAAACTGGGAATAGTTCTACCTCAAGACCCAGCTATAGCACTCCTAAGCATATACACAAAAGATACTCCACCATCCCACAGAGATACTTGCTAAACTACATTCATAGCAGCTTTATTAATAATAGCTAGAAACTGGAAACAGCCTAGATGTCCCTCATCTGAGAATGGATAAAGAAAATGTGGTACATCTCCCCAGTGGAATACTATTCAGCTATTAAAAATAAGGATATCATGAATTTTACAGGCAAATAGATGGAACTTGATAAAATCATCCTGAGTGAGGTAACTCAGTCCCAAGAGGACATGTAAGGTATGTAGGTATGAGCCATAAAATACTGGTACCATGTTACACTTTGCAGACCCAAAGAAGCTAAACAAAAAGGAAGGCCCAATCAAGGAAGCTTGAATCTCACTTAGAAGGGGGAACAGTCTTAAGGAGTAGATGGAGGGAAGGAATTGGGAAAGAGGGGGGATGGGGAGGGGAATGGGGGATTCAGGATTAGGTGGGAAGGACAGGAGAGATGGCTATATGACCATGAAAATGAATAGAAATCTGCAAGTGATGGGGGTGAGGAGGTGGGTGGCATCTTCAGGATGAGAAAGACCTGAATAAGGGAGGCACCCAAGAATCAATGCAGGTGACCTTAGCCATGATTCACTATGTTTGATATGGAACCTGAAGAGGCCACCTCCTGTAGCCAGACAGGAACCCCAGTGGAGCAGTAGAGACACTGACCTACCCACCCACAAAAGGTTTGACCCAAAATGTATTCTGTCTACATGTGTTAGAGGCATGGGGGAGGGAATCAGAGCATGAGGGAATGGCCAACCAATAACTGGCCCAACTTGAGACCCATCCAATGAGCAAACACCAATCCCAAACACTGTTAATGATACTCTGTTATGCTTGCAGACAGGAGTATGTTGTCCTCTGGGAGGCTCCACCCAGAAGCTGCCTCAGATTGATATAGACACCCACAACCAAACAATGGATGGAGCTTGGGGACTCTTATGGAAGAGTTGGGGGAAGGATTGTGGGCCCAAAGAGGTTAGGAACTCCACAGGAAGACCAAAAGAGTCAACTAACCTGGACCCTTGGGCCTCTCAGAGTCTGAACCACCAACCAAAGAGTGTACATGGGCTAGACCTAGGCTTCCCTGCTTATATATAACAGATGTGCAGTTTGGCCTTCATGTGGGTTCCAAACAACTGGAGTGGGGGCTATCCCAAAAGCTGTTGCCTGTACATGGGATATGTTCTTCTAGCTGGGCTGCCTTGTCTCGACTCAGTGGGAGAGAATGTGCCTAGCCCTGCAAATACTTGATGTGCCAGGGTTGGGGGATACGCATGGGCCCTCACCTGATCAGGGAAGAAGGAGAGTGGGGAAGGGGAAGAAGGATTGTAGGAGGAGTTGACCAGGAGGAGGACAGTGAGTGGGATGTAAAGTAAATAAGTAAAAATAAAATAAAGTTTAAAAATTATCAAAGGTCTTTTTTTGTATCTATAGAAATGATCTGTCTCGAGAAACAAACAAACAAACAAATCTGTCATTAGTGTCTATCATTGAGTCTTTATGTGGTAAATTTATGTATGTTAAACCATTTCTAAATCTTTGGGATGAAGCTTATTTCATTATGGTAGATAATCTTTTTTATGTGCTTCTGAATATTATTGTATATATAAAACCCTAAACAGTCTACCAGAAAACTCCTATGGCTGAAAAAACATTCAGCTTAGTAGCAGGATACAGCATACACAATTCGATAGGCTTTCTCTATACAAATGAGAAGCATATCACAAAACAAATCAGGAAAACTATATATTTCATAAGAGCTTCTAAAACTAAAATATCTTGGAATAAATTTGACTGAGTGAAAGACTTGTATAGTAGAAATTTAAGAGTTTGAAGAAAGAAAGTTGAAAAGTGTGGCAGAAGATGGAGAGAATTCCTCTGCTACAGATTGCTAGAACAAATATTCTGAAAATGACCGTCCTATCCAAAGCAACTACATATTTCCTGCAGCCCTCATCAAAACTCTAATGTCATTCTTCACAGACACTGAAATAAATCTTAAAATTTACAGGGAAACACACACACATACAGTCACACCCCCCCCCAAAAAAAAGCCTGAACAATTTAACACACTGATGGAGGTGTCACTATCCCTGATTTTAAGTTATTCACCAGAGATACAGTAATATGGTACTGGAATCTATGGCCAAAATATTTTTGACAAAGAAATCAAAAACTACATACAGCAGAAAAGACAGAATTTTCCACCAACTGGATAAGCTACATATAGAACTAAATTAGATCCTTATCTTATGCCCTGCACAAGACTCATCTCCAAATGAATCAAAGGCTTTGGCCTAAGACCTGATAACATGAGTTTGATACAGAAAAAAGTAGGGGATACACTTGACCTTTGAGTAAGGGAATGGATTTCTAAACAGGACCCCAGAGGTATTGGGGGGAGGTGTTGAGGTCCAACAACTGACAGAGTAGATCACAAGAAACAGAAAGTTTCTGTAAAGCAAACTATACTATCAATCGAGTAAAGTGTCAGTATAAATGTAATTTTAATGAAATTGTTGTCTCAGAGGTTTACTCTTGAATAAACTCACCCTTTCTAATCCTTTTGAACTCTGGCTGGCTGCTTCAACTCAGCTGTTCTGGCTCAAACTCCTTTCCAAACTCACTGATTCAATCTGGCTTCCCTGGACTTCTTACTGAATTGCTTAGCTCGGCCTCAAACTAACTCTGGAAATTTGTTCTAATCTTTTGGCTCCTTCCTGTTCTTTGGTTTCAACTGCCTCTGCACGAACTCAGCTCCACTACACTGTCTTCACTGAACTGACTCCCAACTCACTCTCAACTCCCTGAACTGCTCTTAAGTAGTTTCTTTATCTTGTGCTGTTCTCATGAGATATGGGTATACTCTATCTCAGACTCATTCTGTCAAATCGTTTTCTAATTCATCTCTTTGTCTGCCCCTCAATTAAGCATCACTTTCAAACATGTCTCCTTCCTTCTACAAACTAATTTTGCTTTAAAGGTTAGTACTTAGAGTGTGTCCAGCCAGAGGGATTAAAAGAGTGTGGCATGTCTGTATTCCAGCCTGACCACACAGACCCAGGTCCCTGGATGTAATGCCCTGCCAGAGCAGCCATGCTGGTAGACCAAAACTCCTCTAGAAGGTACCATACACAGTAAGAAAAGCATCTTTATTGGCTATGCATTTGACATAATATTAGAATCTAGAATATATAAAGAATTTCAAATACTAAATGAGAAAACAACCCTATTTAAACTGGGACATGGAACTGAATAGAGTTCTCAAAAGTTCAAATAGAAATGGCTGAGGAACAGTTTTTAAATATTCAACATCTCTAGCCATCACTGAAATATAAATAAAACTTCTTTGAGCTTGCGTGTAACCCTAGGAATAATTGCTAAAATAGAAAAAATGATAAGAAATATTGATGTGGATGCCAAGAGAGAGAAACATTTATTAAGAGCTGGTAGGTGTGTAAACTGGAGCCATCACTATGGAAATCAGTGTGGGGGATCCTCAAAAGCTAGAAATAGATCACCACATGATCAAATTTAGTGAGTGAAAATAATCCAACCTTATTATCTAATAACTGTCAGAAGTCAGACTTGGGTCTCTGGGCAAAAATCATTGTGTTGGCTGGATTATGTTCCTCTCTGGAAACTCTAAGAGAGATTTCATTTTCTTACCTTTCCCAATATCTATGAAGCTTCTTATATTCATTCCTGGGTGCATTACTATGTTCTGTCTTCAGAGTTGTCAATGACTGGTTGTGTATTTCTCCTGTCACAACTTTTGACAGTAAATGTTCTTCTGCCTTCTCCTTTTAAAGATCTTATAGTTTTATTTAAGCCTATCAGATAATCAAAAAGCATCTTTCTGTACTAAAAAAACAATGAACTGTGGGCTGCAAATTCCATCTGAAACAGTAATTCTTTTTAAAAACTCTGTAACTCTTTACATTAAACATATTATATACAAATATAAAATATAAATACATAAATAGATTAATAGACTATTACATTACTTACTTTGGCAAGGAAGTAATTTTTGACTAATATTTTGTCCATTACATCCATGTGGTATTTCCTCTCTATATATTGCTAGATTCAGTTTGCTAATATTTTGTTAAGATGTTCTACAGCTATATTCATGAGAAATGTTGTATGTTTCGTAAACCATTATGCCTTTTTTGAGTGTTGATATTAGAGCAAATTTTGTATATCAGCATATGTGTTTTTCAGTGTTTCTTACAGTTTTATTTCTGGGGAAATATGTTCATAGTTATTGGGAATTTTCCTACACAAACGCTTGGAAAAACTTGTGCTAGAAAACGTATGACTGCTATTTTTGTTATTCTTGTTTGCTTGGGTGTTTCAAGGTATAAATTTAGTTTCTGTAGTGGATGTGGGACCATTTAGGTGGTTGATTGATTGATTGATTTTTGCTTATTATCCATGATATAATCTTTTCATAACTTCTCTATTTCATATAAATAATCAACTTTATCAATATTAATTATTGAAAATAACTCCTCATTGCTTTTCAAAATATTCTACAGATTGTAATAATGCCCTTCTTTCCATTCTCACATTACTAATTTCTATCTTCTTTCATCTTAAACCATCAGACTTAAGTTTTCTAAGTGTTATTGTTCTGATTCTACAATCAGGATTTATTTTTATTGACTTTTAGCATTTTTTTGCTATTGACTAGTGATCTGTGTATTTTCTTAATCTCCTTTATCTTTAGAATTTTATTTGGCTCTATTTCTCTAACTTTCTGTGTAGGGGTTCAGATAACTGATTTGAAAGTTGTCTTCTTTTCTAGTATAAGACTATTATGTAAATCTTTTTAAGTGTGTTTTAAATGTTTTTCATATATTTTACAGTACACTCTTTCATTTTAAATTTAAAATAATTTCCTATCCCTTTGGTTATTTTTTCTTAAGTAGTAAACATCTTATTTTATTTCAAAATTGTTTCTCCATGCAGACAGAGACTGCCTTTGCAAAATGTCTTTTACATAAAGCTACTTCATGATATTTTATCAATTCTTTGAGAACTTCATATAATATATTTTTGTATTTACATTGCAGTAAAATCCTCCCAGGTCTGCCCTTACCTCCCTACCTATCCTATTTTATGTCCTATTATTTTACATCCAAACAGGCATTGACCTGTAAAGTTCATCCCTACTGAATATCTTTCATAGTGGTGGACATTTCTATGCACACTACCTGAAGATAACCATAATCATTAGTTTTACCCACCTTTGAAATGTGTGAGTTATCATAACAACTGTCTTAGCAACATATGTCCACTGATATAATAGTGGCATGAGTGTTATGGGACTAGCCAAACACCTTTTATTAGATTTAAGGGCCATTCCATAATATGAAGTCCACTTCTGGCACTGTTATTGGGACCAAGAACCCGTGGTTAGATAGGTCATAGGCTCTAGGGGAAAGTCTACTATTATTTGTCTGCTTACTGGACATAGTATTAAAATGACTTCTAACAATTTAATTGCATACCCATAGATTAGTGCATCTCTCAGTCCTCCTCAAAGAAGCTTCTTCTTGAAATACATGATTAACAGAGACCTACAACTTGTTTAAGTACAGATAATAAAAGGCTACAGAGTGCTCAGTCTTAGACACTCATATCACATTTCATTCCTTCAAAATCTCAGGGGTAATCATGAAAGAGGGGTTGAAAGATTGTAAGATTAAAAGCTGGTGGATGACTATAAGGTAAAGGGTTTTCTAAACATACCAGAGAAGTTGCAAGATGGACTTAAAGCAATTGTAGCAGCATGAACAAGACCTGCATGAGCTCCAGCTAGACAAAATCCCAGCAAGAAGTAAGAAGTTGAGCATGAGTGAGCATGAGTTGAACTATTGAGAAAGTAAAGTAACAGAGGCAATTTTAAAAAGATTTTGGTCATTCTTAAACATTTAAGCATTTACCATGTATCCTAGCTACCTCATTCCTAAATACTAATCCAAAAGAGATGAAAAATATAGTCACAAACATCTGTATAAAATGCAGATTTTCTCAAAAAAAAAACTAATAAATCAGTCTAATCCCAAATACCCAATAACTAATGAATTGATAATTAAACTATGATGACACAGCCATATCTAATTGGAACAGAGAAAAGTCATAAAGCCAGCACAGCTGCTTGGCAAACATCCAGCAAATTGGGCCATATGAAGAAATCACTGACATGCCATCTTTCACTTTTAGTCTTGATCTCTATGTGTTGCAGACTGGGAAGGCTTTTAATATTTGTACAACTTGGACTACTGGATTGATGGAAATTTTCTTATGCCTTCTCTCATGAGTACTACTTTAAGATTCCCCAGGAAAGTCCTGAGTATACTACCCCTCCTGCTTTTAGGGAAATATTTTTATCTGGCCTATTTGAAGTCTCTTTCTTGTGCTCCGGAGGTTGTGACTCAAATAAAGATGCCAAAGATTCCCTTATGAGGCTCTAGTTCCAGGATACTCTTGGAACATCTGCCTCTGTACTTACTCAGGAACAAGAAAATCAGAAGAAAATATACTATAAAAGGTAAACAAGATTGAGTAGGCTAGAGAAGCTAGCAGCAGATCAAATTAAAAGCCTCATCCTACTATACACTCAGGTGAATACATGGTATAAAAGATTGTAGGCTGCATGTGGTATGCCCTTTGAGGAAAAGATACAGCAACAAAGTGATATTGGCCAGCATTTTTATCTCTGCCCTGCACATGGGCTTATATTGATAGATAAGTTATTATGTGGAAAAATGGTAAAAAAATATAATGAAATATTAAGATCTCCCCTTCTTAGAAAAGTTAGTGCATGCAGGGCCACTGTGGTGTCCTCATAGGAACAAATGAATACCAATATTAGACAGATAAATAAATTATACAAATGTATAAACATTGTATTATGTCAGAAATTGAATAATGCATTGGTTACAAAGGAGCACATGAAAACATTTGGGATGAAAACTGGATACACTAAACCTAATAGAAGAGAAAGTGGAGAATAGCCTTGAACACATTGGTACAGGAGACAACTTCCTGAACAGAACACTGATAGCTCAGACACTAGGATCAACAATTAATGAATGAGACCCCACAAAACTGAAAGGCTTCATTAAGTAAAAGGACATTATCAATAGAACAAAATGGCAGCCTACAGAATGGGAAAAGATTTTCACCAACCCTATATCTGACAAAGAGTTAATATCAAAAATATAGAAAGAACTCAAGAAGTTAGATACCAACAAACCAAATAACCTTATTTAGTAAATGGGATACAGAGTTAGGCAAAGAATTCACAACAGAGGAATCTCAAATGGTTGAGAAACACTTGAAGAAATGTTCAATGTACTTAGTCATTAGGGAAATGCAAATCACAATGGCCGTGAGATTCCATCTTTCATCCATCAGAATGGCTAAGGTCAAAAACTTAAGTGACAACACACACAAGTAAGGATTGGGTCAATGGGAGCACTCCTCCATTGCTGGTGAGAATGCAAACTTGTACAACCATTGTGGAAATCAATTTAGTGGTTTCTTAGAAAAGTAGAAATAGTTTGACTTAAAGACCTAGTCATACTGTTCCTAGGCATATATCCCCCCCCCCAAAAAAACAAATGCCCCATTATACCACAAAGACACTTGCTCAACTATGTTCACAGCAGTTTTATTCACAATAGCCCAAAACTGGAAACAACCTTGATATCCCTCATCTGAAGAAAATGTGGTACATTACACAATGGAATACCATTCAGCTATTAAACATAAAGATATCACGCATTTAGCAGGCAAATGGATGGAACTTAAGAACATCATCCTGGGTAAGGTAACACAGAGAAAAAGAATCATGGTATATACTTACTTATAAATAGATATTAAGCATAAAGTGTAGGATAGCCATGTTATAACCCATAGATCTCAAAGGAGGATGCTTGAATTTCACTCAGAAGGGAAAATAAAATAGTCTTTAGATGCGGACAGAGGGAGGGAAGTGGGTAGAAGAGGGGATGTCATGGGGAACTGGGAGGAAATAGGCATAAGAAGAACTAGAGAGAGAGAGCCTGAAGAGTAAACAGAAATTGCTGGAAGACAGAGCTGGGGGGCATCTCTAAGACATGTGGGAAGCCTGGGATAGAGGAGGTAACAGGAAGTCTGTAATGATGACTCTAGCTGAGACCTCCAGCAGTGGGGGATATGGAGCCAGAAGTGGCCACCTCTTGTAGCTAAGCAGGACCACCAGTGGAGGAATAAGGACACCAACCCACCCACAAAACCCTCAACCCAAAACTTGTCCTGCAGGAATTACAAGGAATGGAGGGACAAAAATGGAGCAGAGCCTGGCTGTATGGCCAACTAATGACTGGCCCAACTTGAGACCCATCACATGGGCAAGAACTAATCACTGACATCATTAATGATACTCTGTTGTGTTTGCAGACAGAAGCCTACCATAACTGTCCTCTGAGATGCTCTTCCTAGCAGCTAACCAAAACAGGTGCAGAGACCCACAGGCAAACACTAGGTGGAACTTGGGAAGTCTCCAGAAAGAGTTGGGGTAAGGATTGAGGGACCTGGAGGGGAAAGAGACTACAAAAGAAGACCAATGGAGTCAACTAACCTGGACCCTTGGAGTTTCACAGAGACCAAACCACCAAACAAATAGCTCACAGAGGCTGGACATAGCCCTGTCCCACACATATGTAACATATATGCAGCTTGGACTTCATGCAGGTCCCACAACAACTGGAGCAGAAGCTTTCCCTGATTCTCTTGCCCACCTGTGGATCCTGTTCCCCTAACTGGACAACCTTGTCTATCCTCAGTTTGAGAGGATGCACCCAGTCCTGCACATGATGTGCCAGGGTGGTTTGGTACCCAGGGGGTCCTACCCCTTCTCAGAGAAAAAGGAGAGGGGATCAAGGGAAGAGATATTTTAAGGGAGACTGGAAAATGAGGGACTAAAATCAGGTTGTAAAGTGAATAATCAATAAATTAATGGAAATATTTATTAATTTTTCCTTTTTTATTTTTATTTTTTATTTTTATACTTTATTTACATTTCAGATGTTTTCCCCTTTCCAGATCTCCCCCATTGGAAAACCTCTATCCCCTCTCCCTCCCCCTGCCTCTATGAGGGTATTCCCCTACTCATCCACTCACTCCCCTCGTTCTTCCCTGCCCTAGCATTCCCCTATACTGGAGCATCTAACACCCTCAGGGCCAAGGGTCTCTCCTCCCACTGATGGCCAACAAGGTCCTCCTCTGCCACATACATGGCCAGCACCATGGGTCCCTCCATGTGTATTCTTTGGTTGATGGTCCAGTCTCCAGGAGGATCAGGAGGTCAGGCCAGTTGACACTATTGCTCCTTCCATGGGGCTGCAAACTTCCTCAGCTCCTTCAGTCCCTTCTCCAACTCCTCCATCTGGGACCCCACACTCAGTCTAACCTTTGCTGTGAATTGAATCTTGGTTATTCAGAACTTTTGGGCTAATATCCGCTTATCAGTGAGTACATACCATGTTCATTCTAAGATCAAGAATCAACAAATAGGACCTCATGAAATTGCAAATCTTCTGTAAGGCAAAGGACACTGTCAATAGGACAAAGCATCAACCAACAGATTTGGAAAAGATCTTTACCAATCGTACGTCCAATAGAGGGTTAATATCCAATAGATACTAAGAACTCAAGAAGTTAGACTCCAAAGAACCAAATAACCCTATCAAAAAATGGAGAACAGAACTAAACAGAGAATTCTCAACTGAGGAAATTCGTAGGGCTGAGAAGCACCTAAAGAAATGTTCAACATCCTTAGTCATCAGGGAAATGCAAATCAAAACAACCCTGAGATTCCACCTCACACCAGTCAGAATGGCTAAGATCAAAAACTCAGGTGACAGCAGATGTTGGCGAGGATGTGGAGAAAGAGGAACACTCCTCCATTGCTGGTGGGAATGCAAGTTGATACAACCTCTCTGGAAATCAGTTTGGCGGACCCTCAGAAAAATGAACATAATACTACCTGAGGACCCAGCTATTCCACTCCTGGGCATATACCCAGAAGATGCTCCAACATGTAATAAAGACACATGTTCCACTATGTTCATAGCAGCCACATTTATAATAGCCAGAAACTGGAAACAACCCAGATGTCCCTCCACAGAGGAATGGATACAGAAAATGTGGTACCTTTACACAACGGAATACTACTCATCTATTAAAAACAATGACTTCATGAAATTCGCAGGCAAATGGATGGAACTTGAAAATATCATCCTGAGTGGGGTAACTCAGTCACAAAAGAATGAACACAATATGTACTCACTGATAAGTGGTTATTAGCACAAAAGTTTGGAATACCCAAGAGTCACTTCACAGCAACCATTGGTCTGAGCGTGACGTCCCAGATGGAGGAGTTGGAAAAGGGACTGAAGGAGCTGAGGGAGTTTGCAGCCCCATGGAGGGAGCAACAGTGTCAACTGGCCTGATGACCAGGGATGACCTCTGGATCCTCCCAGAGACTGGATCACCAACCAAAGAATACACATGGAGGGACCCATGGTGCTGGCCACATATGTGGTAAAGGACGGTCTTGTTAGCCATCAGTGGGAGGAGAAGCCCTTGGGCCTGAGGGTGTTAGATTCCCCAGTATAGGGGAATGCCAAGGAGGGAAGAAGAGAATGGGTGGGTGAGTGATTGGGGAAATACCCTCATAAGGGCAGGGGCAGTGGAGGAGACAGGGGAGTTTCAGAAGGGAGATCTGGATAGTGGGAAACATTTGAAATGTAAATAAAGTATCAAAATATTAAAAAAGGTATAGTTAAAACAAAAAGGAGAAAGTAATTGTAAATCTTGAGCAAGAACTGATAGAATAAACTAGTCATTATAGAGATACTATATCTTTGCAGGTTAGAGTAGAATGAAAGGCACAACTTTGGTAGACTATTAGGAGGTATTGAATAATCTAGGTTAATGGATGATGGGAGGCAGTGAAAGATATCTTGAATGTTTGAAGAGAGGACTTCAAAATGTCCTAGCAAAGTTCAAAAGTCATTGTTACACAGAAAGCTTGAACTTAATCTACATAGTCCTAAGAGTAACTAAAAGTAAATACAGCTTTGTTGATAATGTGTTGCCTCTTTATACATTAATGGTATCCAGGAGACAAGTGTTTATTTATACAGGCTACCAGGAGTTGAAGAGCAGAGGATTAGACATGGGAGCTTTTAATTTTTATTTGGCTGAACCAAAAGACATCCCTAAATGTCCTCTAAGGTTTCTAACATGTTCTACCTCCTCTTTTGGAAGCTATTATAAACTAGTCCAGAGAACATGACTTTATGACCAATGTTTGTTCTTTAGAACCTGATACAAGCACAAGTAGTTGCATTTACTTGTGTGAAAGAAATAAGGACTTAACAGTCATACTTTGTTGAACCCTCTACAGTCAATTCAATCTACTTCAAGAGATGAAAGGTTCAGAAGTTAAGTTTAGACACTGGAGAATAACTAGACTATAGGTTTTAGATTTTTTTGATAGAGTTCTATCTCTTCCTTTGCATGCCACATTCTGCATTCACATCAAAGTCTACTCCCTCAGATTTTAGTCTGTTCTGGCATAAAGTTTCAAAAACAAATGTGGGAAACTTGTTCTTTTTTTCAAATTGTGCTAGATTTACAAAACAAGATTTTTTTTTCTTCCCTTGGATGAGTGTTTCCCACCTCCCATACTTCCATTTTTAGAAATGTCTCTTGGGAAGTGACTGTATCAGCATTCACAAGGGAGAACGTCTTCTCTTCTATAAACCAACATTTTTCTAAGCCATCAATATGTACATTTGGCTTCTATTCAACTCTGTTCCAGAATTTCAGGTAACATTTGTTGCTTAATATAAAAATAATTATAAAACTACAAAGTGTTAAGTATCACTACCTACAAATGTCTCTTATCCCTCAGGAAATGCTATAAGCTCTTCTACTACTGCTTCAATTGTGGTGATTTAAATAGGAATGGCTCCCATTTGAATGATTGGCCCATAGTGAGTAGCATTATTAGGAAGTATGGCCTTGTTGGAGTATGAGTAACCTTGCTAGAGGAAGTGTGTCATATATGGGTTTATATATGTTTTACATATGCTTAAGCTATGTCCAGTGAGGACACAATCACCTTCTGCTGCCATGTCTGTTTGCACGCTGCTATGTTTTCCGCCATGACGATAATGGACTAAAAGTCAGAACTATAAGCCAGATTCAATTAAATATTCTCTTCTTTTAAGAGTTGCAGTTCACCCTGAGATTTTACCTCACACCAGTCAGAATGGCTAAGATCAAAAACTCAGGTGACAGCAGATGTTGGCGAGGATGTGTCGAAAGAGGAACATTCTTCTATTTTTGGTGGGATTGCAAGCTGGTACCACCTCTCTGGAAATCAGTTTGGCGGACCCTCAGAAAAATGAACATAATACTACCTGAGGGCCCAGGTATACCACTCCTGGGCATATACCCAGAAGATGCTCCAACATGTAATAAAGTCACATGTTCCACTATGTTCGTAGCAGCCATATTTATAATAGCCAGAAGCTGGAAACAACCCAGATGTCCCTCCACAGAGGAATGGGTACAGAAAATGTGGCACATTTACACAATGGAATACTACTCAGCTATTAAAAATAATGACTTCATGAAATTCTCAGGCAAATGGATGGAACTTGAAAATATCATCCTGAGCGAGGTAACACAGTCACAAAAGAATGAGCATGGTATGTACTCACTGTTAAGTGGTTACTAGCCCAAAAGTTTGAAATACCCAAGAGTCACTTCGCAACAACAGTAGGGCTGAGTGTGAGGTCCCAGATGGAGGACTTGGAGAAAGGGCTGAAGGAGCTGAGGGAGTTTGCTTCCCCAAGGAGGCAGCAACAGTGGCAATTGGCCTGACCCCAGGATACTCCTGGAGACTGATCCACCAACCAAAGAATACACATGGAGGGACCCATGGTGCTGGCCACAAAAGCTGCAGAGGAGGGTCTTGTTGTCCATCAGTGGGAGGAGAGGCCCTTGGCCCTGAGGGTGTTAGATCCCTTAGTATAGGAGAATGACAAGGAGGGAAGACAAGAGTGGGTGGGTGGGTGAGTTGGAGAATATCCCCAAGTGGCAGGGGGAGGGCAGAGAGAATGGGGAGGTTCCAAAGGGGAGATCTGGACAGGGGGAAACATTTGAAATGTAAATAAAATATGAAAAAAAATTTTAAAAAAGTTGCTGTTCAACATTTATTTAAGTGCTTATCAGCCATTTGAGATTCTTCTGTTGAGAATTCTCTGTTTAGCTCTGTTTAGCCATTTTTTAAATTGGGTTATTTGCTTTGTTTGTTTGTTTGTTTGTTTTTTGAGTTTACCTTCTTGAGTTCTTTGTATACTTTGGATATTAGCCCTCTATCAGATATAGGGTTAGTGAAATCTTTTCCCAATTTTTAGGTTGCTCTTTTGTCCTATTGATAGTGTCCTTTTCCTTACAGAAGCTTTTCAGTTTCATGGGGTCCCATATGTCTATTGTTGATCTTAGATCCTGAGCTATAGGTGTTCTGTTCAGGAAGTTTTCCCCTGTGCCAATGCATTTGAGGCTATTTCCCACCTTCTCTTCTATTAGATTCAGTGTATCTGTTTTTTGTGAGGGTCCTTGATCTACTTGGACTTGAACTTTATACAGGGAGATAAATATGGAACAATTTACATTCTTCTACATCCAAACTGACAGCACCATTTTGTTGAAAATGCTTTCTTTTTCCCATTGTATGGTTTTGGCTTCTTTGTCAAAGATCAAGTGTCCATAGGTGTGTGGGTTTATTTCTGGGTCTTCAATTCTATTGCATTGATTCACCTGTCTGTCTCTGTACCAATACCATGGGTTTTTTTGATCACTATTGCTCTGAAGTACAACTTGAGGTCAAGGATGTTGATTCCCCCAGAAGATCTTTTATTGTTGAGAATTGTTTTTGCTATCCTGGGGTTTTTGTTATTCCATATGAATTTGAGAATTGCTTTTTCTAGGTCTATGAAGAATTGAGTTGGGATTTTGATGGGGATTGCATTGAATCTGTAGATTGCTTTCGGCAGGATGGCCATTTTAACTATATTAATCCTGCCAATACAAGAGCATGGGAGATCTTTCCATCTTCTGAGGTCTTCTTCGATTTCTTTTTTCAGAGACTTGAAGTTCTTGTCATATAGATCTTTCATTTGTTTGATTACAGTTATACCTGGGGATAACATTAGCTGGAATGCCCAATAGTGAGGAGATGGAACTGGAGGAGACCACCTCCAGTAGATAGACAGGGCCTCCAGGTGATACAGGAGGCCACCCACCCATCAAAATGTTCAACCCAGAATTATTTCTATCTAAAAGAAATGCAGAGACAAAAATGGAGTACAGAGTGGAAGAAAAGCCAACCCGTGACCAGCCCAACTTGGGATCCATCCCATGTGCACATCAAATCCTGACACTATTACTGAGGCCATATTGTGCTTGTAGACAGGAGCCAGGCATTGATGTCTTACAGATACTTACAGCCAACCATTGGATTGCCGAATACGTAAGAGTTAGAGGAAGGCCTTAAAGAGCTGAAAGGGATTGCAATCCCATAAGAAGAACAACAGTGGCAACTAACCAGGATCCCTGGGAGCTCCCAGAGACTAAGCCAAAAACCAAAGAGCATACATGGACTGGTTCATGGCCCTGGGCACACGTGTAGCAGAGGATTGCCTTGTTTGGCCTCAATGGGAAAGAATGAGCTTAATCCTGTAGAAACTTGATGCTGCAGGGCAGAAGATTCTGGTGGGGTGAGGTGAGGGTGGGTGGGCAGGTGGAGGAGCACCTTCTCAGAGGCAGGGGAGGGAGCATGGGGTGAAGAACTCAGGCAGGGGGGACCTGGAACAGGGCAACATTTGAAATGTAAAAAAAATAAAATAATTTAATGAAAAAAAATAAAAGAGTTGCTGTGGTCATGGTATCTCTTTATAGTAATAAAACTCTAAGACACATATGAAGTAATAGCATTTCAGTTATCTGTCCTTCTTCCCAAGAACCTCTCACAAAGCATAACAAGTGAGCCTTCAGCTATCCTAGTTTGACTCTAAGCTTGGCATCTTTGGGAGATGGATGCTGATCTCTAGAATAATAATGGAACATAGATCACTGCGAATAGTTCCTGAATGATGGTTTCTACTCTCTTCATGCAAAAGGCATGTCCTACTCTGAAAAAAAACGAACCTTAGAGATCAATTTTTACAAATCAAAATTTTTGTTAACTATTTCTAAGAGAATGAATCATTACACAAAATGACTTGGTAGGTATGCATTTTATAAGCCTAGTTGTTTTGTTTACTCATGCTGACTTCAAGAAGGGTACAATTCAATTGCAATTATGTTGATCACAGCACTCAAAAACAATCTGAAAGTCAAGGTCTTAAGCTGTGCCCATACCTAGTCACTACAACTGGCTTCATTTGTGTCATTAAGCAGCTGGTTATAAACTGCCTTGAGTGTGATTTAGTGCTAAGCTTTTTTGTTTATGATTCATTGGCCGTGGCTGACACATTACAATGACTAGCTGAAAAGTGAGCTGCCCTGGGATGTCACATAATCAAGCATAGCTTTCTAATCAATTGATGTCACTATTCAATTGATACCAGTCAAATTAGTCAATTTGGTCAACTGATCTTCTAGTACTTATTTTCTTATTTTTAACAATTACTTTTTTTTTTTTTTTTGTGAAGGCAGAAGGGTGCTTATGGAGGCCAGACTATAATTTGCAGTTCTTTCCATCCACCATGGGGTCTCCTGCTAAGCCATCTCACAGGTCCTTTTTGTACTTTTCTATTATCTCTGAATCCACAGTGACCTCCTGCTAAATTTTGTTTATCAAAATAAAAGGTCTAAAATGCCAATCAAACACAATAAAGAAAACACCTATCAACATGAGGGCTGCTGTTCCATGGGAGGGAGCTGGAAAATTGCATAAAAATGAACTGTGGTGGTTTGAATATGCTTGGCTTGTGGAAAGTGGCACTATTAGGATGGGTGACCTTGTTGGAATAGGTATAACCTTGCTGGAGGAAGTGTGTCACTGTGTAGGTGGGCTTTGAGGGTTCCTGGTGCTCAAGCTCCACCCAGTATAGAAGAGATCCTCCTAGCTGCCTGCAGAAGAGAGTCTGCCTTTGGATCAACATATAGAACTGTCAGCTCCTCTAGCACCATGTCTGCCTGGATAGTGCTAGGATTTCTACCCTAATGAAAATGGACTAAACCTCCAAAGCTGTAGGCCAGCCCCAGTGAAATGTTTTCCTTTATAAGAATGGTCATGGTGTATCCTCATAACCATGGAAACTGCAACTAAGACAATAAACTATATTCAAAAATTGTCTCTGATTCTAGACAAAGCCTAAAAAAACTCAAAGTCCCATAGCCACGATAGTATGATATAGATGTTCCGTTTAAAGCTGAGCTCTCAACAGTCACTTATCCTCAGCATCTTGAGTCTGTGCATTAACTGAAATCCAAGGCAAACAGAAGGTTCTGTGTACAAGACTGAGAGCAGTAATAATCTGCGAGTATAAACACATTTAGAAGGCACTTTGCTACCATATCCAATTAGGAAAACAAATGTAGTAGATTCCCCATCAAGGCCTATGACCTTCCCAGTTACAGTCTTTCATCTAGGTTTACAATCAAAAGTATGAATTCCATCTGTGAAACTAGCATAAAAACCCAATCAGAAAGTGATTGGTTACTGCCATATAGCTGTACTATTGCACCAGTAGGTACATTTTAACTGGAAATTTATTGTAGCTCACAGGGTTCACAGTTGAATAAGACCATTGATGTGTCTTCCTTTCCAGTAGCCAGCATGGTAATTTTGAACACTATAAAATCTAGCCATCAGGAAAGAAATGTCTAGATCAATTCCAACAATCGAGTAATGTAGCTCTTCAGCAGCAATAAAGTAATCTAGTTCTGGTAAGCAGCCAAAACCAATGGCAAGTGCCTGTATTCTTCAGATGGCCTCTAGGATTTCCCTGGATAGCAATCTTGCTGAATGCCCTACCCCTCCCAATGAGATTTATATTAAATAGACTGTGGTCCCTGAGAGCAGCATGTGTCTCTTCAAATTCTTTTCTTAAATTATATATTTTAATTAGCTGACAAAACAGTAGGTTTTCACAAGGCTGTTTCATATGACCTTTACTTTAGCTAACCCTGTCCTGTATACCCCTCATCTCCATTTAAACCTTTCTACCTCCAGTGTTCCCGCTTCTTATATAACATGTCTTATATAACATGTATTATATTATTATATTATTTCCCTCCATGACGGCTTCTTTTCAATAGCCCCATTCCAGCTTCCTGGCCTCTAAAGGTACTTTAGGGTACACACCCAAATCTAAAAATTCAAAGCTAGGATCCACATAGGAGTAAGAATATGTGGCATTTGTCTTTCTGGGCTTGGGTCACTTTACTCAATATATTTTTCAGCTCCATTTATTTTCCTGCAATTACATTTTTCTTTGGTGCAGCTAGAAATTATACTGGCTCAGCAAAATGGAAATAGTAGTCCATATTCTAGGGTTTGTGGCCTCTCAAATCATGAGTGTATTAAGCTATGTTTACAGTACCAGGAATGAATTCCATCCTGCTGAGCAAGCCTACAGCCCAATTGGATAGTTTTTGGTTACCTCCTGAATACAAGTGACAATGTTGTACCTTTTGGAATATATTGTCTTTCTAGTCATTGTTGTAATTCATAGGCATTACAGCTGAGTAGAACTATTGGGATTTTTTCCTCTTATCATCTTGTATGGTTACTTCCAGTATTATTCACGCTTTTCCTCAGAGTGGAGACATCCAGGTCAGTTCCAGCTTAATTTCTCCAAGTCCTTTGTTTGAAGTGTATGGTGTCTTCAGCAGTAGGGTCCTACCTTCAGTTTCTAGGACACAAGCAATAGCTTAAATTTGTGCAGGGACTCTTTTAGATTCCCCTGACCAACAGCTCAAAAGGAGGTTTCCCGTTTCTGACACTGGAGTTTTGCTCATGAGTTGGTGGCTCTTGGGGAAACACTGCCACCTTAAGTGGCTTACTATATGCGTTTTCTGAGGTCTCATTTGTCAGTTGTTAGCTCTAATTCCTGAGCAAATGGGGTCCTATTCAGATGGTTCTTTTGTTCACCTTTATTTTGTAGGATTTTTCCTATGATTTTTTTTTCTAGCAGTTTCAGTGTTTCAGGTTTCACAATGAAATCTTTGATCAAAGTGGAGTTGATTTTGGTGTAGGGTGATAGATATAAGTCCAGTTTCATTTTTCTATATATAAACATCCAGCTTTCCAAGAACTATTTGTTTAAGATTCTGTCTTTTTTTTCCCAGTGTATATCTTTGGGATATTTTTGTCATTATTAGATGCCTATAATTATATGCATTGATGTTTGGGTCATGGATTTTGTTTCATTAATCTACATTTCTGTGTTTGTACCAATATCATGATAACTCTATTACTATAGCTCTATAACAGGTCTATATTCTATATTATTATATTATATTATATTCTATAATAATATAGAATATTATTCATTTAGAGCATTGATTTTAGTTTTGGTTTTGGGGGATTTTGTTTTGGTTGGTTTGGTTGGTTTTTTGTTTGTTTGTTTTTGGTGGGTTGGTGGGTTTTGCTTTTAGTTTTTTTCCCCAGGATTGCTTTTGCTACTTAGGCTCTTTTGTAGTTCCATATTAATTGTACATTTTTTTTTCTATTTTAGTGAAGAATGTTACTAGGATTTTGTTTGAGATTGCATTGAATTTTTAAATTGCTTTGGTAGGATGATCATTTTCCCAATATTAATTCTATGAAGTCTTGAGCCTAGGAGGTAGTTTCATCTTCTGATATCTCCCGAATACCTTTCTTTGGTGATTTTAAAGTATGCACTGCGTAGGTGTTTCAGCTCCCTGGTTAGGTTTACTCGTAGGTAGTTTTAGAGGCAATTGTGAATGGGAGTGTGTCCATGATCTCTTTCTCAGCATGTTTGATATTGGTTTATAAAATGTGCTTCAAGATTAATAAGAACTGAAATTTTATCTAACTAGGTGCTCCATGAGTTTCTAAGTGGACTTTCATCCCAATTTTATGTAGTAATAATGGCTATTAAAATTGCTTGTTGATTTCCTGGAGTTTGGCATACGGTAGGCACATCCCAAGTCCTGTTGAGATGTGAACATCCCAAAAGCAAGCAGAATAAGGTCTTTCTGAGGGACACATGTACACACACAGTCACAAATGGGACTAGTGAGAACTTTCTGGGACGTTCTCTACAGCCATCAACTTGTCCCTGCTTGCAGCTACTGTGACTCAGCGCTGTACTTCCACCTTTGTGTTTTCTCAGGACCCAGCAGGCATGTGAGATCAATAGTGTTTGTAGAATTGATTTCAGTTACAAATCCACTTTTCTACAACTTGAGTCATTCCCCCGTGTATGTCTATCTCCTCCCAGCCTGCTTCCTGTTCCATTCATACATTCATTCAGCATATACTCACTGCTTACGTACTGTCAAGCTTTATGCTAGTGTGTGACAAGTACACCTGTAATGAAAGTTAACTTCTCATCCTATCTAGTCTCTGTCCCTCTCCATCTCAGTCTCAGTCTGTTTTCGTCTCTCTGACCCCTCTCTAATATTTGCATGTTATATTGTAATTTCAGTTCCCCTTTTCTCTTTTCACTTTCTATACGTGCATTTGACGAAACCTAGTCACCAAATAGTTCACTTCAAGTTTGCTCAGCTAAATCCTGCATCCCTGTATTTTTGGTCTTTTTTCCCCTCTGATTCACTTACTCTCCAGAGACAATGTCATTACTAGGGAAATCAGCACAGAATTCTCAACAATAGACCCAGTCAAGAGTGGAAGTACATGGTTTCAAGTGGGTGAAGTTGAAACTCCCTAAGATTCTTCCTACAAGTCATCTGTCAGATTTCTAGGGTCTATAGGGAACCAACCAATCATTGCTATTCCCATGCAAACTCATGCCCCTGGCTTAACTATCCCTGTTTAGAGTTCTCCAGGTCTCCTAAGAAGTGCTCAAATTAATTTTTTTTTTTGTTTTTTTGTTTTTTGGTTTTTCGAGACAGGGTTTCTCTGTGTAGCCCTGGCTGTCCTGGAACTCACTCTGTAGACCAGACTGGCTTCGAACTCAGAAATTCACCTGCCTCTGCCTCCCGAGTGCTGGGATTAAAGGCGTGCACCACCACTGCCCGGCTCAAATTAATTTTTTATCCATAGCTTCATTCAAGAAAGGTTTTATAGGCACTCATTTCTCCTAAATATTTTCAATGCAATATATCTTCCTTTTTTACTTCCTCCTTAAATCATTAACATTATTTTCATTTACCAATGAAGAAACTTAAGCTCAGAGAACTAGCATCACTACCCTACAGTCCCACAGTCAACAAGTATCAGATTAGATTCATGAATTTGTATTTCTCCATGCTAATTATCTTTCCCCTCCAACTCTTACCTATCAAAAGACAGTATTTCGAAGTTATGTGCAAGTACACACTGGTTAATATCTCTAGAAACATTTCCACTAAAAACCAGTTCTTTCATTACACCCGCCTGTCTGACACCCCTTCTTAAATGTCTTATAAGGACCTCAAACTCATTTGCCTCAAACTAAACCCAACATGTCTCAGAGTCCTCTATGTTCCTATTCTAGATCCACTTTACCCTTCCCTGTTCATGACCGCTTTAGTATTTAATGACCATCACTTGTCTAGTTGTCTAAACCAAAATAATCATCAGAAAGCTTATTATGCCCTTTTTCTTCTGGCCAAGCATTAGAAACCTTTGAATGATCATTTTATCCCCACAATGCATTGCTAAATTCTGAAACTACCTCTATATTCCCATGTCCAAACTATAACAAACAGCACTTCATTATGGTTTGCTTTCATTTGAAGGAAACTCTTCAGTAACCATTTGCTACAATTATTTTAGGGTTTTTTCCTGCTAATTAGTCTCATTGGACCACCTTAGACATCATCTTCAAAACATTTTGCTATCTCATGACCCCTTCCAGTTTCATATCATATCATATCATTAAATACTGTTATTATTATATCAACTGCTCAGTTCTTATCTCTGCATTAGGGATCTTACCTAAACTACATAGACAGACATGCATCCAATTGACTATGTGAACACTTTATTATTTTTCTTGTTGCTACGGCAAAATACATGACAAAACAACTTAAGGGTGGGCTTACTTTGGCTCACAGTTTGAAGGTGCAGTCCTTCATGTCAGGGAAAGCATGTTTTAAAAATATTCTCACTTGTGATGACAGGAACAGATCACATTGTTCCTGTCCATGTGTAGCTAATCACATTGTGCAAGCAGCCAGGGAACACTGAGAAATCAAAGTTGGAGTTGTACTGTCTTTCTATTTTTTATTCACTCTCCCCGAGTTCAGAATTGTGTAGTGAGTATTTTGGTTTCTTTTGAAACCCAGTTATATTATATGAATATGTTTTTGTTTCAAGCCCAGGTGTGGAATAAGAGGCTGCTTCACAGCAGGTGATTATTGATTTTTCTTATGTACTAGCAGGGAATGAACTTAGTCAGCAACAGATAGTATAGTTTAATTCTGGGGACTCTGGCGTGGGTATAAATGGGAAAGTCCCAAAAGGGCCTGTAGTGGCTCCTCCCTCTGCTACTGCCCCAGCTACTGCTTGTTCCTGTTGTTGTGGTTTGTCAAGTGATCTTGAGCAAAAAGACTATGAGAAGTTGTAGATATCCTGATGATGAAAATTGGACTTCGCCCAAGGAACTCAACATCCCTAATCAGTAGGAAGTAGTCTTAAGAAGTCTGTGCTCCCTTTTCCCTCTAACCTTCTTTCTCTCCTACTGAAAGGATTAAGACAGGAAGGGATTAGGGTGGAATAAGGGTTGGAAGGAGGTAGAGGTATAAGAACTCAACAAAATAGATTAAAAACAATACACCAACAGAATGGGTCTTCTGTCTTCAGTTAAGTCTCTCTGGAAAAATTCACATGTAAAGGCCCTGAAGGCATGCAAGCTAGGTGATTCCAAATTCAGTAAAATTAGCAATGAAAGTAGCGTCACAGGCACCTACATGTGGATGTTAATAAACCTCTTGAACTTACACTATAAACCAGATTCCAGATCTTCAATAAATTTCAAGCCTGCTTTTGTCTCATGAACCCCTGTAGTGAAAAGTGGCAGCTCAGTTATTCTTGTTGCTCAAGGCTTAGTGATTTTGGGACACAGAGACACATGCTCTTGCCACAGGGTGTACTCACTTGTCATTTTCTGGAGATAAAATGTTCTTCTCCTGCCTATATATATTTGATACACTCTTTTATTTTGCTACATTGTCTGCTTGTTTGACATTTTAGCAGATAGCACATTTCTGGTCACCCCTGGAGCATTTTTCCCATATCACTCTGTCACTTTATTTTTTCAATCAACTTTTTACTATCTAAATATTTATTTGCTTATTTGTTCAGCACTATCTAAGCCATCTAGAATGCAAGCTCCTTGAGGACAGGATATTTCTTTTGTTATATCACCATAGTTAGAGCATTTTATACGGTATATAAAACACAAGTGTGTAGACAACATTTACTAAATTAAAAGATATTTGAAATGAATAAGCATATATACATAGATAAGTAATAATGAATGCTGTGTAATTTTAACCTTCCAGGCACCTGTGGAAATGTAACAATTCTCCTAAGTTCTAGATTAACTATTACAACTTCTACAATACAACTTATCTCACCAAGACAGAATTATTCTTCCTTTTGTATGCTGATCTAATTCAAGCATATAATTCTTTGCATTACTCATTATATTCTGCTTTCTGTTAGAGTTATCTATGTACAGGGCTGATCCCATGACTTAATATTGAATTATTTAAACCCTGGAATTCCCTGACGTGTCTAGTGTGGTATCTGGAACATTGTTAAATTGAATGGAAGAGAACCAAATGCTTATTATCAAAGTAGACAACTCCAATTAAGGATAATTAGCTTGAGAATGGCAGTGTTACCAGCAACTCAATTAATGAACTCTAATTGCTCTTCCCAGACCTGGGCATTAGCTGGTATTCAGCTTTGGGCTGTAACATGTAAGGAGCATCTTGTTGTTAACTGGTCTGTAAGCTGTATGAGTTATAACAATGCTTTCTGTACCCTGTCCTCTTGATGGTAGTTGTTATCATTGGGGAAACCATGGTAGGTCACGTGCCTTTCTCATTACCCCTGCTCTCCCAGGGGAAGTTCCTAGAGAGGTACAGTGTATTTCTCTTTATGCTGTAAATTCCTTAGATTAGAAGAATAATGTCACCCTAATCACATTGGGAGATATTTAAAGTAAAGGGATCATTGCTTCTGCATCACACTGGCACCATACTAGAATAACAGGTTACTTCCAAAATAAGAGTCTGCCCAGGGCAAACATCAGTCATATCTTCCTAAAATATGAAGGCATTATTAAAATAACCACATTGCCTCTATCAGCACTGTGTTTCTATAACATGACTCAACAATCAACATAAACTAGAAGATGGATCTCAATTAGTATCATGTCTTTAAATTCTATTTATGTAATGGAAACCTACATTGGTTTCTGTGGTGATTTGAATAAGAATGATCCCCCACAAGCTCATATAGTTGAATGCTTGTTCAGCAGGGAGTGGTACTATTTGAAAGGATTAGGAGGTGTGGCTTTGTTGGAGGAAGTCACCTGGGGTGAGTTTTGAGGTTTCAAGGGCCCAAGCCAGGCCCAGAGGGTGTCTTTTCCTTCTGCTTGTGGATCCAGATAAAAAACTCTCAACTTCACCAGCACTATGTTGGCCTGCACGTTGCCTGCTTCCTGACATGATGATAATAGACTAACCACTGCAAGTGGTTAGTATGCAAGCCCCAAATGAATTCTTTCTTTTATAAGAGTTGCTGTGGTCATGATGTCGTCAGAGCGACTTCAGAGTAACTAGGACAATATCTCTTTCCCAAGCCTTTCCACAAAGATCAGGGCTTCCCAGGAACCTGTGTAATTAATATGTATACTTGGGTACCTAATAGGAATTACACTGACACTTGCCCTGAAACAAGCAAACACAATTATCTCCTAAACTTTTTTTTTTCAAATATGTTCTTTCTTCATTTGACAGCAACTTCATTCTTTCCCTTGATCAAGTAAGAACCTTGAAGTCATCCTTCACTTTGGAGTTTTTGTGAACCCACAGTGTGTTAATAAAAAAATTGTTTTTATCCAGCTTCAGCATAATTTCAATATTCAAATTATCACCACTTCCACCACTACCATTCTAGTCTAAACCAGGAACTTCTTCCAATTGTGTTATTTAAATAGCTTCGAAATGACTTCCCTGATTTTATTAGCGTCACTCATTTATTAGCACATTCTCAATAGAACAGGAAATATGATTGTATACACATAATTCATATTGTGTGTCTTATCTTTTTTTCATATATGCACACCATATCATGGAAGTCTTCCATTCAAACATTACTTTGGGTTAAAAAACTTGTTCATTGTGGTATGTAATGGTGAGGTTTATATGTCAACTTGAGACCTTGAATTTTAATTGATCTAAGGGGTTATCAAATAGCACCTTAAATTATTGTTTATGTCTATGTCTGTGAGGGTATTTCTACAAGTTATTAGCATTTAATGTGGTAGACTGAGTAAAGAAATCCACCTGTCTAATTCATTGAGGGCCTGAACAGAAAGGGAAAAAACAAAGGATTATGACTTTGGTGTTTATCTGAGCTAAGAAATCATCCAGCCTTGTCCTCACAATTCTTGTTTCCAAGACTGCGAACTCAAAACTGAATTATGTATAACACTAACAATTTGTGCGACATCTCAACCTCCATAATTATCTGAGCCAATTCCAATAATTTGTATATATATGTAATAGAACACACATATACACATATGCCTATAAATTCTGTTTCTCTGACCAATTCTAACTAATGTATAGTATATTACATACAGTATTTGTATTATATTCATCACCTTTTAGTTCTGGAACATTCTCATCACCCCAAAAGGAAAATTCCATGGATTTTTAAAGAAATCACTCCTCAGTCCTTCCTCTACTCAACCCATGTCAATTATTAATATCCTTTCTGTCTCCACAGATCTTCCTATCCTAAACATTCCATATAAATAGGATCATATACTATATATGCTTTTATGATTAGTTCTTTTTCACCTGAAATATTACTTCTAAGGTCCATCCATGCTATAATATTCCTACAATATGCAAGAATGTACTCAATTACATTTTGTGTCTGAATAGTGCTTTATCATTGTATGGATATGTCATATATTGTCTATCTAGTTGTCCATTGGTAGTCAGGCCATTTCTATACTTCTGTGCTCAAAATACCCAAGGTTGAAATTTGACATCAAGTAAGGTTAGTTTCTTGTAAAGCATCAGTAGCTGTCATCTTTGTTTGCACCTAGTCTTCTTCTTTTGCACATTCATGTTCATATTTCCTTCTAAGGGCACCAGTTATATTTGATTAGGGATCATCCCAATGACCCCCATTTAAACGAATCAATTCTTTTAGTTCCTCACTTCCAAATACAGTCACATGCTGAGGAACTGAAAGTTGGGGCTTCAATAGATAAATGATTGAGGGATACAATTCATCTTATAATAGCTGCTTTCTATTTTTCCTTAGAATTGTTCACTATCAAATAAACCACATATTTTACTCACATACTGCATTTACCATTGTCTTTCATCTCTGCTAAAAGACATGCTAAGCTCAGATACTTATGCCTTATTTTGCCCACTAACATATCCTTAGTGTCCAGAACAGTGCTCAGAAAACAATGGGCCTTTAGCAGAGAGATATACATGGATATTTTACTTCATCCTAGGAGCTGCTGAAAACTGGGACTTTTAGAGTATGCAAGCAAACTCTCTCCCTCATCAGCCAGGCCTTTCATCGTGATTGAGAATCACATCTCTTCCTGACTAGGCTGTGATTCTTCTCTCATTAAATAGCAAGAGTAGTGTTTGCTTTATATGAAATTATTCATTGTAAGCCCAATGCTAAAAGAAAAAAATCAATGCCCAGTAAATAAATTCTCTTTAATGTGAGTCATGTTAACAAAACTGGAGATTTATGATCCAAGCACCTACTCTCCCTGGTTTGATATTGGGCTTCTAATGTTAATTTGATTCATTTGTTTCTTACCAATGTTCAGAGACTGCTGAGCTGAGGAACTTTTTGGTGCAGTGTAAAAAGTATTGGAGATAATGCACTCTGATCCCCAATTTGTCCCTAATTCTTGTGCAACTTAGAGTATATGACTTAACCCTCTGAAAGACTGGCTTTTGTCATAGATAAAATGAGAAGACAGGAGAATGTTTTTCAGCGTTCTCAGTTTTATTAGATGGTACCATCATGCCTTAGACCCAAATCTTTAAAGTAACCTACATTTCTCTCTTTAATTCAGCCATTGGCTTGAATCCATCAATAAGTTCTGCCCTGCCAGGCACATTCCATCACCTAAGGTTATTTTCTATTAGGAAAGTATGAATTATTTATGTTCCATTTACTACTGGTATGAGACAATATCATTTCTAACATGGACTACTGATATAATCTTTGGTCTGTGTGCCCATCCAAGGTCTTTTGTGTAGATGCTGCTTAGTTTTATGTCAACTAGAATCCACATAAAAGTAGAAGGAAAGAAAAACTCTACCAAGTTGTTGTCTGATCTTCTGCCTTGGTATGTGCATGTGTGTATACACACTAACTAACCAACTAACTATATATACATATATAATATATTATATATTTTTATTTTTGATATCTTATTTACATTTAAAATGTTTTCCCCTTTCCAGGTTTCCCCTTTGGAAAGACTTTATCCCATCCCCCATCCCCTTGCCTCTATGAGGGTATTCCCCCACCCACCCACCCGCTCCTATCTTCCCTCCCTGGCATTCCCCTATACTTGAGCATCTAACACTCTCAGACCCAAGGGCCTATTCTCCAAATGATGGCCAATAAGGCCCTACATATGTATTCTTTGGTTGGTGGTCTAGTCTATGGGAGCACCTGGGGGCCTGCCCAGTTGACACTGTTGCTCCCTCCATGGGGCTGCAAACTCCCTCAGCTCCCTCAGTCCCTTCTCCAACTCCTCAATCTGGGACTCCACGCTGGACCAATGGTTGCTGTAATTAAATTTTAGGTATTCCAAACTTTTGGGCTAATATACACTTATTGGTGAGTACATACCCTGTTCTTTCTTTTGTGACTCAGTTACCTCACTCAGGATGATATTTTCAAGTTCCATCCATTTGTCTGCGAATTTCATGAAGTCATTGTTTTTAATAGCTGAGTAGTATTCCATTGTGTAAATGTACCACATTTTCTGTATCCATTCCTCTGTTGAAGGACATCTGGGTTGTTTCCAGCTTCTGGCTATTATAAATGTGGCTGCTATGAACACAATGGAGCATGTGTCCTTATTATATGTTGGAGTATCTTCTGGGTATATGCCCAGGAGTGGAATAGCTGGGTTCTCAGGTAGTATTATGTCCACATTTCTGAGGGTCTGCCAAACTGATTTCCAGAGTGATTATACCAGCTTGCAATTCCAACTGGCAATGGAGGAGTGTTCCTCTTTATTCACATTCTCACCGACATCTGCTGTCACCTGAGTTTTTGATCTTAGCCATTCTGACTGATGTGAGGTGGAATCTCAGGGTTGTTTTGATTTGCATTTCCCTGATGATTAAGGATGTTGAACATTTCTTTAGGTTTTTCTCAGCCATTTGAGTTTCCTCAGTTGAGAATTCTCTGTTTAGCTCTGTTCCCCATTTTCTGATAGGGCTTCCTAGTTGTTTACCTGTGTTCTCTTGTATTTATTTAAAGGAGTTGTTTTGTTTTGTTTTTTTCTTGTTAACGTCTTCTATCATCATCATGAGAAGTGATTTTAAATCTGAGTCTTGCTTTTCTGTTGTTTTGGGGTATCTAGGGCTTGCTGTGGTGAGAGAAGTCGGTTCTGATGATGCCAAGTAGCCTTGGTTCCTGTTCCTTATGTTCTTGTCCTTGCCTTTTGCCATCTGGTTATCTCAAGTTTTAGCTGGTCTTGCTATTTCTGACTGTTGCTTGTCCCTCCTGCAAGCTTTTGTGTCAATACTCTTTGGAGACCAGCTCCCTCTGAGAGGAATTTGGGTTTGGAGAGCTGTGATTCAGGGTCAGCTCTGGGGTGCAGACAGAAACCAGAAGGATCTTGTCCCCAACTGTTCCTTGGTTCCTGTGTCCTGATGGCTCTGAGAGGGTCCTTCTTCATTGAGGAATTTAGACAGAAGTGGTGGTCTTCCTGTGCTTGAAGGTGTGTAGGCACTCCTGGGAGACCAGCTCTCTCCTGGCACTATTTGAGTACGGAGCCCTGTGTCACAAGATTATCTTCTTGCTGCAGAAGGAACCTGGAAGTTCACTCCTCAGTCCCTGTGTCATGAGGGTTCTGGGAGGGTGCCTGTGAGCACAAGTGCTGGCAATATTTTTTAATTATAACATCTAACTATCTCATTTTTCCATTTGAAACCAATCAATTCTCCACATTATTCATGGGAAAAATTCCAAGAATTATAGTCTTAGAATTCTTATACCCTTATCCCTAATTTTCTAGCTTTACCTCTTACCCTACATTGAGTTCCCACTCTTAATATACTCTCCAAACTAGAATCTTACATGTTCAAGTTCCTAGTCTTCACCTACCTACGATTATCCACAGCTCTCACCAGTGACACACATCCGTGCCTCTCCCCTTTATACAGCCAAATCCATTCACCTATCAAGATTGACATCACAAGTCACCTCATGTAAAAATTATCTCCTTTACCCCACTTTGAACCAAGCTGTCTCTGATCTTGCTTCCAGAGTTTTGTAGCCATCAAAAACATCATTATTCCTTTCCCTTATAATAATCTCATTGGTCCTAAGCCTCTACCATGAGAATAACTATGAACTTTTCCTGGGGAAAAATAATGCCTTGCTCATCTTGGCACCCCCCAGAACAGAACCTTAGTAGATAAGGTAAAAGGGAACCCAGAATTACATTTGAGAGCTATTAGGAAAATCCATAAATTAATTTAGTCAAGTCATAAGACATTGGTTCAAGTCCCAACTCAGTCTGAAGTACATCTAGATTAATTAGAAAATAATGTATTTTATTTAGTTATTCTTCTCTCAAACAATACATGCCAAGCACAGCCTTTCCTTCTCCCCACTACCTGTCTTTTCCACCAGATCCACTGTTCCTCCAATTCTCTTCAGAAAAGAGCAGGCCTCCTAGTGATATCAACTGAACCTTGCACGAAAAAGATGCAATAAGACTAAGCAAGTACCCTCATACCAAGATTGGATGAGGAACCCCGGGAGGAGAAAAAAGGTCCCATGAGTAGGCAAAAAAGTTGGAGACACCATCACTCCCATTGTTAGGGGTCCAACAAAATCTCCAAGCTAGAGAACAATAGCAAGAATGCAAAAGGCCTAGAGCAGACCCATTCAGGCTCTGAGGTTCCTGAAAATTCAGTTGGATCAAAGACTTCAACATAAAACCAGACATTCTGAACCTGACAGAAGAGAGTATAAGGAATACTTGAATGCTTTGAATGCAGCAGCACTGGAGACAATTTCCTAAGCAGAATACCAACACCTCAGGCACTAAGATTAACAATTAAATAAATGGAACCTAATGAAACTGAAAACCCTATGAAAGGCGAAGAAGACTGTCAATAGGAAAAAAATGGCAGCCTACAGAATGAAAAAATATTTTCACCGATTCCATATCTGTTAATTAATATTGTTAATATACTTTCCGTTTTTGTTTGTTTGTTTTTGTTTGTTTGTTTTTTTGGTTTTTTGAGACAGGGTTTCTCTGTGTAGCCCTGGCTGTCCTGGAACTCACTCTGTAGACCAGGCTGGCCTTGAACTCAGAAATACACCTGCCTCTGCCTCCAGAGTGATGGGATTAAAGGCGTGTGCCACCACTGCCCAGCTGTACACTTTCATTAAATGCCAGGCATTCAACTGGGTAATTCACCCAAAACATTTCAATTAATTCTAAATAACATTCTGAGATATATATTATTATAATCATTGTTTTAGAAATGAAGAAATAGACATCATACTGATATAAAAACTAATCAAGGAAACAGATATTGGGATACTGAAAATTAAAGATTCCCTTCAATGTTATGAAGAGATGTATAAATTCACCTTGTCTCCAAGTTTAGGAACTGGTGATAAATTGGACTAATAAATGATGGCTTCTGATGTAATGAGAATACTGACTAAAGCAAACCTGCCTACTTGTGTATTTTCTCTTGCTCTCATAAAACAAGTGAGATTATGTAATATGTTTTAGGAGAGGTAACTTAGATCACAGTCAAGAGGCTCACAGTCCAATATTATACATTTGCATTGATATTCTCTTTGGCAGCTACCCCTGTAGCTACATAACATCATGGCAGATGGCACCATAGTGGGAGTGTTCATGAGAGGGAGAGATTACATGATGGAAGGAAACCAAAGAGAAAATGAGGAAGGACTAGACTTCTTATAACAACTTGCACTTAAAATGACTGACTGAGGGTACCAGAAAACTACCTTATTACCTACTGAGGTTAAAGTCTCCAATGACTCTGATTATGTTCTACTTCTTAAAGTTCATGTCATTTCTTGAGATTGTCACATTGGAAACTAAACTTTTAACCAGTATACCTTTGGCAGACACTCACATATCATGGGAAAAACTTAGAATCTGATTCAAGTCCAAGATAAACACTAAGGAAGAGAAACCAGGGTTTTTTTTTGGGGGGGAGGGGATATACATCTTTAAAATTCTGTATAACAGAGTATATTCTTCCTGTGGGGCTTCCTTTTCCATTTCTTCTCCAGGAACTCTGTGTGTGTGTGTGTTTGTGTGTGTACCACATGCTTGAGAAGAAGAGGATATTGATATGTCTAATTATGACTAAATTAATACAAAATACATTTATGATATAGAAATAGAATTATTATTATTATTTTCTTTTGCATTAGGTATTGATATTTATGTCCCACATTCTTGACTAACATGATTAACTCTGAACATTGTGGGCAGCTTTCTTTTACAGTCATGAAGGAACTCCAAAAATAATACTGCCTTTTTTGCTTGATTTAAATGTTTCAGGATGCCTACAAGAATGCAAAAGCTTGATACTGGTAAAGAGTCATAGAAGAAGCCTACAAGTAGTATCTAGTATTGGACCAGTAGTGTCTTTGAGGCTTCATTTTCCAAAGTTCCTTCAAATGATATTCCCAAAGAGAAGGGAAATATTAAACATACTGAATCTTCTGAATGTAATGACTTGTAGATTAAGGCCCCTTCCCTAAAAAGACATGGCTCATCTACAGAATCTCTGACTTGTTTGGCTTCCACAAACATCCAGCTATACCTGGCATTTTATGTCTTTGTTCCTTCTACCTGAATGCACTCTCCTTGTTTCTTATCCTAACAAATTTCAACTTATTAATTGATTCTTCACTCCAGAACCTTCATTTGAGAGACTTTCTTGATTTTCAGGCAGCGGAGGAGCTTCATCATTTTCAGTATCATGGCACCAAGTTCAGAATTGTATTAAAATCACCTTTCACACATGTCGAGATCAATGAATTTACCAGATTTCAAATTCTTCAAGGGACCTCATCCTGACTTATTTAACCTTTGGTTTTACCCCAAATCCTAATCTCACCACTATTTGAACTGGTATAGTGTGGTTACTCAACAAACAAGGAACTTTTAATAAATACGAGACAATGTGAAGGATCCTGGTGTCAACTGACAGGGCACAGGAACATGAATACAAGGAAAAAGGAATCCAATTTCTCTCAATATATCTTTGAATAGGTCCCATGTGGGCCAATTCTGGTTGTCAGCTTAACTACATTTAGATTCAACTAAACACCAAGCACCTGGGCATGCCTATGAGAACGTTTTCCCATTAGATACGTGAACCCTAAACATGGGCCACATCTCCTGGTGGCAGCCTGGATAAAAGGATGTAGAAAGACACATTTTGCTTTTTGTGAGCTTGCTCTCACTCTCATTGGCAAAAGTATCTATTTTGTTGCTATGGAATTCCTTCACTAGTCTTAGAACTTACTTCTTCAGGATTTCAACATGGACAGAAGACCAGCTGAGACATCCTGCTTAATGGACTGAGCAACTACTAGGTTCCTTATCTGTCAGGAGATGGCTATTATTGGAGTAGCTGGACCACAGCCTACAATCCACTCTACTAAATCCACTTTTAATATGTATTCATTATATCAGTTCTGTTCCTCTAAAGAACCCAGACTAATACACCCAGTAACACAGAAAGCCAATCCCTGCACTAGTTAACAAGAGTCAAATAGTTCACAAGCTCCAAAAGTTACCTTTTCAGCCTCCTCCAAATGATTCTTTCCCTGAGGCTTTCCAAGAAAGTATCAAATTCCATATGTGCCTTATTTACTATCATTTAGATTCTTACTTTCATATTATCTTTTAGTCTACAACAATGTGTTGTTGAACACATTTCTTTCTCTGAAAATAGAACTAATCAGTCTGAACATAGTTAGGAATTCTTAATTCTGGTGGTTTCCAGGTACACTAGACCCAGATCTTTTCTTGTTATATTCTGAGATCATTGCTGTGGATGTAGAATCAGCTCTAAGAAGGTAAGGGTCTCAGTGAAGCTGGGTATGGTAGAATAATGGGCCTCTCAGTCCTGTAGTACCCTCTTCCCTGGGCTGTTGTCTATTCAGCTTTAGAGTGTAGAAGCATTGATTCTACCTGCCCTTGATGATCAAAGCCAATTAGACTTGCCAGTGTTGTAATTTTCTCTTTATTCATTGTACACTAGTAGAATAAGAAACCTAAACTTCCCAAGAGGCAGCTGTAGCTTTAAGTTCAGTTGGAATTTTACAGTGTCCCAAAGTGGAAGAGTTCACCCTCAAGCAACCACAACCTCTACAAAGGCAGAGCTGAATGTTTTCAAATGATGATGAATGAAACCACTTTGATGTCCACCGTTTTAACCCAGATCTGTACATTCTACATATTAGAGATAGACTACCATATGACAACAGTTGGCTCAATACGTAGACTTTTTCCTGAAGACCAAAAGCCTTCAATCATAAGCATCTCCAAAATATTACCTTATCTGCTCATCTGTCATTTTGAGAGATGACAGTGACACTCCACTAGCTTTATAGTCCTGGTAAACATGGTAAGTTGTAGAGCCAGTGGGTCTACATGCCTATGCACTCACCATTATGATTCTTTTTCAGTACAGTGAAACCATTAATACAAGGGGGTATTATGCAGAAACTCAAAGTGGTCAATCAGAATTTCTTTGAAAAGAATCAGTTTATAGAGTTGGCTGATGCATTACAGACAGAAAATTGCAAATCCAAGTCCTTGATTCAAGTAAATTCTAGTTATAATAAATCAGTGTCCATTCTGAGGCAGGACATAATTAACTATCAAGTGGCTAGTTTGTCTCTTCAAGGACATATTGAAAGTTTTGCACTAATCTCTGATAGGAAAAGATGAGAAAGAGATTTTTATTCAAAGTGCAAAATGAGAGCAGCTAATCAGGCTTGATAAAAAGAAGCCCACATCGTTGAACTAGTGCATAACCTTTGTCTCTGATATCGTGGTTCCTCAATTAAAAGTGACCAGCAAAATCTGACATGACAAATATAGAAACCGACTGAACTCTAAGGAACAAGCTAAACTACTGACTTGTTCTTGATGGCTTATGCAGTTAATGATCCCTCAAAAACTTTATGGTGAGATGTTCAGATCCTCACTCTGTATACCTCACAAGAGAAGTGGGTTAATGGTCAATCCATGTGCCTTTACTTCGGTCTCCCAACCCTGTTTTACTCAACACCTTGACCAACAAGGTAAATGATTGTCCACTGCCCCAGAAGTTCATATGTATGACTTAAGCTCTTATACTCTCGCTCAAAGTGGATGATTGACCAGATCCTTTACTTCTTATTCTGTTACATTTAAATGGGACTGTAATCTCACTACCATACCTTATCGGATCCTACTAATACATGATCTTGATTCATTTTTTCCCTTTTTTGTCAACTGGTCAGATGACAAAAATCCCATGAGGACACTGACATGACCTAAGAGAGAGAGGCCTTAACCCAAACCAGAAAATAGGTCCATTAGTTAAAGTAACTTATCCATGCCCTCTGGACAAAATTCAATCTAATTGCAATTGTGCTACATTTATTATAGTAAGAACCACTGCTGTGACCAACCAAGATCATGATCTGGTAAGTTATTGATAGAAAGTGTACTTACCTAAAGAATTGATTCCATTAAACTATTAGTGTCTACCAGAATCTAATAGCACATCTGGAACTTGCTGTTTTATTTTTCTTTCTTTCAATTATATTCAAACTTATGATATTTGAAGCTATTTAGAGTGGTGAAATCAAAGGTTTTGTGTACTTGTGAAGTATATGCATATCATACCAATTTACAAATATATTCACCCCCACGTAATTTTGTAGTTAAGAAGAGTTTACACAACATATCAAGGCCTATAGGATACAATGACCACAGTCCTAAAGAGGAAGTATATAATTCTAATTGCCAACATTAAGAAATCAGATCTGAAGTAAATAGTTTGATTTATTATTATTATTATTATTATTATTATTATTATTATTATTATTATTATATTTACTTTTTAAAAATGTTTATGCTCATTTAAAAACATTTTTAAAATGTATTGTGGCCCATATATGCAATCTCAATATCTGAGAGATGAGGCAGTAGGGTCATGTATTGAAGTATGACTGGACACATAGCAATTTTGTGTGTTGCTAGAGGCTATATGAGACAAGAAGACAACTCTGAATGTCTATCATTTCTCAAGAACTGTTCTCTTGTTTATTTGTTTGTTTGTTTTCCTTCTATTTTTGAGACTGGGATTCGTATTGGCTAGGAACCTGTCAGTTAGGTTAGAATGGTTGGCCAAAGCGAGCCCCAGAGATCTGCCTGTCTCCGCCTCCCTACAGTCTAAGATTACAGTCTTGTACCACTTTTCCTAAGATTTTTTTCTTTTAATGTTGTTTCTTTTTATTTATTTATTTATTTATTTATTTATTTATTTTCTACTTTATTTACATTTCAAATGTTTTCCCCTTTCCAGATCTCCCCTTTGGAACCTCCCTATTCCCTCCCCTGTCCCCTGCCTCTATTGGGGTATTCCCCCACCCACCCACTCTCTTCTTCCCTCCTTGGCATTCTCCTATACTGGGGGATCTAATACCCTCAGGCCCAAGGGCCTCTCCTCCCTCTGATGTCTAACAAGACCCTCCTCTGCCGCATATGTGGCCAGCACAATGGGTCATTCCATGTGTATTATTTGGTTGGTGGATCAGTCTCCAGGAGTATTGGGGGGTCAGGCCAGTTGTCACTGTTGTTGCCTTTCTGGGGATGCAAACTCCCTCAACTCCTTCAGTCCCTTCTCCAAGTCCTTCTTCTGGGACCTCCCACTCCGCCCTACTGTTGCTGTGAAGTGACTCTTGAGTATTTTGAACTCTTGGGCTAATAACCACTTAACAGTGAGTACATACCATGTTCATTCTTTTGTCACTGTGTTACCTCGCTCAGGATGATGTTGTTTCTGAAGATTCAACTCAGGTCCTCATGTTTGCAGTACAAGAATTTTATACCTGAGCTTATCCTCCAAAGTCCAGAACATTTTTTTCTATTGTACTGCACTGTACTAAATTTGTATTCTCCTTAATACCATCAAAATAATTTTTAAATTGATTTTTAATCAAGTAGTTTATTCACTTTACATCCCAATTGCAGCCCCACTCCTTCCTCTCTTCCCAGTCCCACCTTCCCACTTACCTTCTTCCATTTCTCCCCTCCCCTTCTCTGAGGAGAAAGGGAGCCACTCTGGGCTACCAACCTGATCTGGTACATCAAGTATCATAAGGACTAAGCACATCCTCTCCCACTGAGGCTGACAAGGCAGCCCAGCTAGGGGAAAAGGATCCACAAGCAGGTAACAGAGTCCAAGTCAGAAAAAGTCCCCACTCCAATTATTGAGGGATCTACATGAAGACCAAGTGCACAACTGCTGTATATCCCTAGGTCCCATCCATGCATGCTATGTGGTTGGTAGTACAGTCTCTGTAGGCCCCCATGGTCCCAGATTAGTTGACTATGTAGGTTTTCTTATGGTGATACTTGATCCCTCTGCCTCTCTCCATCCTTCCCTGGACTCCTCCACAAGACTCCCTGAGATCTGCCTGATGTTTCGCTATGGGTCTCTGCATCAGTTTCCATCAGCTGCTGGATGAAACCTCTCAGACGTCAGTTGTACTAGCTCCTGTCAAAATAATTTTATCAGCAGCAGTGGTTGTTGTTTTTTCATATTGATTTAACTCTATTTTAACTTTTTGTTTTATTCTTTGGTAGTTTTGAATATATATATATATATATATATATATGCATATATGTGTGTATGTATTCATATATATGTTCATATATATATATACAAAATTGTACCACTTCTTCCCCCCTATTATCCTGTCTCCCCTCAACTGCTGAAGCCCTTCTTCCTAACCAATGCCCTTCCTACTTTCTTGTCAGATGTTTGTGAGACCTACTGGGCTTAAACAAAGTTGTCTGCATGAACATGAAAAGCAGTTTGATTTTTTTTTTTTTTTTTACTGGAACTTGAGCAGCCTGTCGGTGATTTAAACTCTGAGGAAATGAATACTTCCTTCCAGCAACCATTAACTGTCAGTAGCTAATCAGAGAGGGTGGGACCTCATGGACTCATGGCTTTCCCAAGATAAAATGTTAATGGGTCTAGTCTTGTACAGGTTTGCTTCACCCACTGTGAGCTCACAAATTTATCAGCCATGCCATATATGCCCAAGATACAGAGTTCATAGCAATTCTCTTCAACCTCTGGCTGATTATAAGAACCAGTATTTAACTTTTTAACAGAATTTATAAATACATTCACACTAGTGTCACATATTTTACTGTTCAATGGAAAGGAAAGTATTCAGAGGAAGAAAATGAGTAAAAGGAATGAAATGCACTAAACATTCTACTATAAACTGTATCACTTAAATATTGTAGCTAACCTATTTTAGCACTATCATTTTGCTTTTCTCATCTATAAAAGATGAGAGGAAAAGGAACATAATCAATGCCGAATAATTTAATATGAATTAAGGTCATATTATTCTTGCATCTGTATGTGAGGTTACATTATGATTTTATGGATAGCATTGCTTAACTAACGGTTAACCTCTTGCAGATTTGTATTGTCAATTTGTCACATGGTCATTGTTATAACTGTGCTCTTCATGTTGCATGGTAATCATAAAACTACACATGTATAAATGAATGCATATGCATATTATTCATTTTACCTATGATCAGAAAAATCACCATTTAACTTTTCATTATACGTGCATCAACATTTTTTGTAGGTCACTGTCAACAAAACGTCTCCAAATCAAGCACTTCAAATTAGACCAAATTCTCAAAATTGACAAAGAAGCTATTAGTGGGTGATTATGAGAAGACTTTAGAATACTACTATAAGTTCATGGTATAAAAGAATTTTGTCCCATATGGACAAGGTTAGTTTTACTTTTTACTTTGAATAATTATGGCTAATTTTTTATTCTTTTTAATGCTAACATCATGCTCATATAAAAATATATCATATTTTTATTTAAAATAACATCATTATTATTACATAAACAAGAAATTATATATGAATGGGTAACACAATATCTCAACATATGTGTGTATATGTGTATATATATATATATATTAGCTTTAAAATCAGGAAAATTTTTATTATTATTTATTTGGTGAGGAGGTGCCTATGTACCATGGAGCATGTGTAGAAGAAGTCTTGAGGTTGGTTCTCTTTTTCTACTATTTGGGTCCCAGAGATTGAACTCAAGTCTTTAGGCTTAGCAACAACCATTTCTACTTGGTGACCCATCTCCATGACCCAATACAAAAACTTTTAACCTTTTTCTCCCAGGTTTTTTAAAGTACAGTACATTACTGTTGCTGACAGAACAACACACCAACCAGTCTTTCTTATTCCTAACTGTACCTTACTGTCTACTGATCAACCTTTTCTTATTCCCCCTTAGTTCCTGAAGTTTCTTTAATAATAGACTACACTTCTCTGCTATGTACAATAAAGATTTACTCCCAAAGCTTTCTGGTTGGGTTCATCAAAGAGTCCATATATAATTGTTTCTATCACAAATACCTCTAGATCCATGGAACCTACCAAGTTATCATCCCCACTTGTACTGTAGCATACAAATTCTTCAATGCCATTTCTCATTTATAGACCCACAGGGAACCTGAACAACTTAATAGGAAATAAAGACCAAATAATCCAATTTTACTTTCGGCGATACATGTACTATGGGCGATACATGCACTATGGCAGCAATGGTGGTGGTGTCTATAGATCAGAGAACAACACTAAAACATTGGTTCTCTCTTTCACTATGTAAGTTTCTTTGAGTAAACTCAGGTCACCCAGTTTATCAACTAGTACCTTCCCTGCTGAGCTATTTTGCTGGTCCCTAATAACGCAATTTAAAAATGAGCTAAAGAACTTACTTGTTGCTATTTATTTTTTAAAAAAAACAAAACAACTTGCAAATGGCTAAGAAATACACAGTCAAGGATCAATATCATTAACCATCAATAAAATGCAAATCAAAATCATTATTTACTATCACTTTGTCACAGTTAGAAAGGGTGTTATTTAAAAATACAGCAACAATTTCTGATGAGGACAGACAGAAGGAAAAACCTTTATGCTTTGCTGGTGTGAATGTAAATTGGTAGTCATTACTGACAGTGGTATGGATTTTCTGCAAACGATTCAAAGTAGAAATACCATATCTAGCAATCCTACCCCTGAATACACACACACACACATACACACACACACACACACACACACACACAGAGAGAGAGAGAGAGAGAGAGAGAGAGAGAGAGAAGAAATAAATCAGAATGCCAAACATAGATTTGCATTCCCATATTTATTGAAACAGTAGTTACAGAGGAACAGAGGAACAGATACAGAATCAAACTAAATGTTCATTAACATATGAGTGGACAAAAATTATAGTACATACATACAATGAAAGATTATTCAGCTGGATAAATAATAAAATCCTGTGATTTGAGACAGCATAGATAACTTTGGAAGGCATCATACTAAGGTGCAAAAAACAAACATAGAGAAACAAAAGCTACATTGTACTCTTCATATGTTTAAGCTAAAAAATATTGATCTCATAGAAATGTAAACTAGAACAGTGGCTATCAGATGCTGGCAAATGTGGGAGGCAATCCAGAAATAGGGAAGGGTTGGCCAATGGGTATCAACTTACAGTTAAAAAGGGAGACTGCATTCTGGTGTGGGTTAGCACAGTAGGGTAATTACAGGTAACAATAATTTGTTTTTTAAAAAGAGAAGAGGCAAGGCAGAAGCAGGTGGATTTCTGCTTAGGCCAGCCTAGTCTACAGAGTGAGTTCCAGGAAAGCCAGGGCTACACAGAGAAACCCTGTCTGGAAAAACAAAACAAAACAAAAAACAAAAAAAACAGAGGGGGGGGGAGAGAGAGAGGAGGCAAAATGCTTTTGTCTCAAAAAAGAGGAAGATTAAATGTCATTGATATTACTAATTGTCCTGAATAGATTATTCACAATACATACATGTAGGAAGATACTACATTGTATCCCATAAACTTGTCCAATCATTTTGCCAAAAAAAATAATTAAAAATAATTACACCCTTCTTATATTGGAAAATTTCAAAGTTGTCTTATAAATAACTCATGAAAATCAGGTCAGTATTCTTAATGGCAGTATATGTAGTCTCCAAAATTCTGCAAGAACTACCAAGCACTGTGTTTATTTCATAGTACTGAGATAGTTAAAATACAATAACATACACTTTACATGACATGCTGACATACTAATGTTTTACCCAATACTTCCAAATTATATTTAATATCTTTTGTAGCTAATACATCTGAATTTTTGCCACTTCTCTATTACAGAGTCAAATTGATGCTACTGACATAGTGGTCCAGCATGAGATCAGATAGAAGTTCCATATTGTCACAGTCTATTTGGACTGTATTATATTAAAGAGCAGGAGAGTTAATATAGACCTGTACCAAGACCATGAATATAGTGTGAATAATCCACTCAATAAATAAGCAGTTGAACTGAAAATATAATCTCAAACAAAGAAGCACCAATAAATACACGAGGAAATGTTCTACATCCATTATTCTACCAGAGAAATGCAAATCAAAACTGTATTGATTCATCATCTTGCTCCAGTAAGAACGGCTATCATCAAGTAAGCAAACAAATGCTGGCAAAGATTCAGGAGCTGTGAAAGAATCTTTCTTATTCATGGATAGTAGGAATATAAATCACTCCAGTAACTCTAGAAATCACTATATTGTTTCCTCAAATTAAAAATAAAGTTTCCATACGACCTAGTCATAACTAATCTGTGTAAACAAAAGCATTGACATCAGCATGTGGTAGAGATTCTATTAACACCATAATAGCTACATTATAATATCAGTTTAGCATAAAGAAAAGGTGGTGTGTGTGTTTGAGTGTGTGTGTGTACATCTATGCACACTGGAGTTTTATTCAACAATAAATAAGAATGAAATTGTACCAACTATAGTGATATTGAGAGACATGGATGTAGCTTGCCATGTGCAATAAATTAGTCTGACAAAGACCAAATATGTACTTTCTTTCATCTGTAGGATCTAAAATGAGAATGACAAGAAAATAAAAATAAAATGGGAACTATTGTAGCTGTGGGAAAGAAGGGCAAACATGAAGGATAGTAAAAGTCATATAGAATGTCAATATGACCAAAGTATATGATATGGTTTCATAGAAATGGTGCAATAAAACATATTATTTTGTACAATTACAATATCCTTTTGAAAGGGCCATGAATTTATACTGCTACCCATCTTTGTGTATGTGAAAGTAGTTCATTGATAGAACTGTGCCTAATATGCACAAGAACCTGAGTTTAATTCCTAGTACCAGAGAAAAAACCTGTTAGGATGTGACTATTGCTTTACTCATTAGGGATTTCCTAAGAGGGACATAATTACTCAGCCATGTCTGCCTCTTCACGTATATAAGAAAAAAAATTCTGATTAAGTATAATAAATCATTAAAATATTCAAAGACTTATCACTAGAACAAAACTCACACCAATGTCAGAAGAGGAACAAAAATTATCTGAAGAGATCTAGTTGGGGCATTAATGTTGCCTGCTACAAATGTTGAAGTTAGAAACTGTACTTTGTTGACATGAAAATAGAGACAGTTCATTATCAGAATCTAGAGAATACGCAAGTTGTAACGTAATGGAAAAATATGTATAAATTACTTAATACAAAAGTTGAGTTAATGAAAACAAGGAAAACTATTTACTGATAAATTACTCTGCCAAATACTAAACTGTAGCCTGAGAAGGAAAAAAATGCAGAATTATATCTTTAAGCAAAAAATTTATTTGGAACAGCTAAAAGAGATACAGTACCATATGTTAATGGTTCTTATGAAGACACAATAAATAAAATAGTTTGCCAAAATTGACTAATGCTTCAATGGAAGTGAAAAAACTAGTCTAGAAATACTCATACATATAAAGACACTTTATTATGACGTATAGAGCAGAAAACAGTTTTGTGGTCAACAGAGCCTAAATACTGTACAATTTTTCGTATTATATAAAAGATAAAACAATAACAACTTTTAGAAGAAAATATAAAATTTATAATGACCTTGTGGTTGACAATAGATTTTTTCATTTTTCCCTTATACTGAGAGTAGATTCCTTGCTCACACAATATATTCTGATTATAGTTTCCCCTCCTGCTACTTTTCTCAGTTCCTCTTCCCCTCCCCTCCCATCCAGATCCACTCCCTTTCTGTCTCTCATTAGAAAGCATCAAGCTTCTTAGAAAAAGCAACCAAACATGAAAAAATAAAATACAATAAGATGAAGTAAAATCTATCACATTGGACTTCGACACAGAAACCCTACAAGAGGAAAAGAGTCCCAAAAGCAGCCAAAAGTGTTAGAGACCCATTCATTCTCACAATCAGGAGTCTCACTAAAAAACAATCAAACCATGCTATATATGCAGAGGGCATGGTGTAGACCCATGGAGGCTCTGTGATTGTTTCTTCAATCTCTATGAGATCGTACATACCTTGCTTAGTAGATTCAGAGGGCTTTATTATCCTGGTATCCTTTATCTCCTCTGCCTTGAACAATTTTTCTGCCTCCTCTTCTCTGGGATTTCCTGTCTTCTGAGGAGGAGAATTTGTTGGAGAGCTCCCATTGAGACTCTCCAACTAATGTTGGTCTCTGCATCTGTTTCCATCTCCTGCTGGAGAAAGCCTCTGGATAAGGAGCTGATCTATGAGTATAGCAGAGTATCATTAAGAGTCATTTTTAGATCAGTAGTGTTTGGTTTTACCCTAGGTCTCTGGGCTATCTAGTATCCAGGTCTTGTGTTACACAAGCAGTATCAGGTATGGTTCTTTATTGTGGAGTGGACCTTAAGTGAAATCAGACTTAGGGCACTCCCACAAGTTCTGTGTCACCATTGCCCTAGCATATTTCGCATGACAGACAAATTGTAGGTCAAAGCTTTTGTGGCTGGGTTTGTGTCTATGTTTCACCTTTGTAGCCTGCAAAGTACCTTCCTACAACAGAGACTAGAACATAGGAGTGAAAGTTCCGTGAACCTCTGCTTCTCCAAGTTCAATGAGTTATGTGGGTGTTGTCTTCAGCAATGGGGCCCCACTGTCAATTAAGAGAGAGCAACTCTTTGTCTTACCAAAACCCTGTGTTGTTTGAGAGCTTTAATGGGACCTCTTCCCACCCATCCCCAACACACACAGACACACACACACACACACACACACACACACACACACACATATTTGGCTAACAACTCAACTGAATGCAACCCAGTTCCACCACTACTGGAAGCCTCACCTAGCAACAAGAGGTGGCGTAGGAGATTGATGGTATAATAAATAGCACTCTGGACTCTGAAAAAAAGATATTTTAAAGGGGACTCTTAGGTGATAACCAGAATTTTTGATAAATTTGATTATGTTAAAATTAAGAATTTCTATTCATGGGAAGATGTATATAAACATACTCAGCAGAAAAGTACTTACTTCTTATCAATTACAAATTAACAAAACTTTTTGATTTATAGTCACAGATTCCCTCTATAACTTGACATTTTGTTTTGCTAATGTTTTTGTTTTTTAACTTTTACACTTAAGACCATTAAATTTGACTTAGTTTGGCCTTTCGCCAACATTTTATTTATTTGCACATAAGTAAAAAAGAGTAAAGCAATCTATAAATAGGGAAAATCAAAAACTACAAAAGAACAATTACACTAAGAATATATGAAGTTATGCACAAATTAAATGATAGTTGAGTGATGGACTATTTGGGTTGGAAAGGATAAAGGATCAAGCAAGGATGAGGAGGACAAAACTGTGGAGAAGAAGGAATAAAATGGTTTAATCAGACCTCAGGACATTTGAGAAATGCACATTTAAACCTTCTATTTTGTAAGTTAATTAAAAATACAACTAAGAAGAATAGGATCATTCACAGAAATATCCCGCATAGCAAAGTTAATGCTATTCCCAAACATTAGAGGTTATTTAAATGAAAACACAAGTATCACAAGCCTATATTTGTACTATGAATTATTGGTCAGGGAGGCCACAAAGGCCTCTAAAACAATATAGACTAGGGTCATTGCTCTTGATTGCCAACCAGAACTGAATAGAAAGATCCTATTTGGTAAAGACATTACACAATTTGGTTCTAAGACAGAAAAATCAAATTGAATCTAAGCAATAAATCTTTCCTGCTGGCTTACACAGAGTCAATGAGAGACTATATAAACCCCCGAGAGAGAAATATCACCAATGATTTCACCCAGCTATAGATTTTGCATGTTACAATACTGATCTGCTAGGCAATATATAACTACTAGTCCAATAGTGGCATGACTGTTAAGGGGGAAAATGTTAATACATTTAATCAGTTAATACTGACTGTCAACTTGCCTGGATCTAGAATCACCCAGGAGACAACTGTTAGGGATTATCTTTCTTAGGTTAATTGAAGTGGTAAGACTTATTTGTGGATAGAAAATAAGTCTTGGACTAATACCCTACACCAAATAAAATCCTAGACTGGATAAAAGGGAAAGAATAAACTAAACAAAAGTACTCATCATTTATTGTTTCTTGACTATGTCTGCCAGATAGCCAGCTGACACAAGCTCATGTCAATTGACTTCCCAGCTATAACGGGGTACACCTTAAAACCCTAAGCCAAAATAAATCATTTTACCTTTGTTTTGAATGGTTATTTTGTGCCAACAAGAAAAGTAGCCAGCCACTTCCTGATTGGATTTGAGGCCTGATCTATAAGAATTAATTTGTGCTTGATCATATTAATCTGATCAAAAGCCCACATCTGTGAAGGTCATGGTCCTAGGTTCTTCAAAGGAACTTACTACTATTATTTTGCTAAATAACTGTGTTGTCAAATGTCCTTGTGAATATTTATGGCTATATCCATAAACTAGTGCTATTTTCCGCTTTTGTTAGGGAAGCTTCTGTTTTCAGTAGGAGCCGTTTAATACAGAGGATTCATAACTAGTCAAAGTGTTGAGAATAAGTAACTGTTAACAGTTTAGCTATATATGTGACATCTATATCTCATTCAAAGACCTACGTCATGTTATAGAAAGGAGAGAGGAACTACTACAAATGCTGGAAGATAGGAGAGGGGAAGATGGTGATCCAGTCACCTAAAGGAGCTATGACAGATAATAGTTGTTGAGGGGAAGGGAAGTCACTTTCTGCAGTGGTATAGCTGCCGGTTTGTTTTCCATGCTCTAGTAAATAACATCCAACTCATTATTATCCAAGAAACCCTGATTAAATTCAGTGAATAAAAAAGACATGGAAATAGAAGGTGATATTTTGGAGAAGAGTTTCAGTAGAAGAAGGTAATAGGGATATATGTGATCATATGAAGATATTAAATAGTAAATGAATAACATATGTGAAGTTCCACTATAAGTCAATGAGAAAAAGTTAAGCCAAAAAATAGAAAGTCAAGAGTCACCTCACAATAGAATATATCTAAATGTTCAATAAGCCCACAAAAAATGTACAACTTCACTGGCCAACACACAGATGAGAAGTACAATCATAAGGAAGAAACACTCCTCAGATTGCCTGAAATTGAAAATTCTAGCAACAGCAACACTGTCAAGAGTGCAAAGAAACTACAACTCTCACGCTATTAAATTGGTACAACCATTCTGAAAAGCTTTTCAGTGATATACAGCAAAATTGGGCATGTGGGCACACAATACAGCAATTCCACACCAAGAATGCTTGTGGTAGGAATATATATATATATGTTCACCCAAACATGATTATAAGAATATTCATAGTAGTATACTTTATATTAGTTTCAAACTAACCAGACATCTATCAACAGCAAAATTGTTAAATACATTTTAAAATACTTTTGTAGACTAATTTTAATCAAGCAAAATAGCTGCTCTGGCAGGGGATCACATCCAAAGTTATGACCCAGAGGGAAAGCAGATATGCCACCCACTTTTCATCTTCTGGCTGGCATAAATAGGCCCTTAGTACACAACATTGATCCCTCTGGCTTGAATTACAGACACACCTTTGGCACATACCTTTAATCCTAAACAATTATGTCTAATTGAGGGGCAGACAAAGTAACAAATCAAAGAAAGGTTTGGCAGAACAAGTCTGAGATAGGATGCACCCAACTCTCATGAGAACAGACAGGAAGGAGGGGCTCCTTAAAGAGCAATGAGGGAGAGAGAGAGAAAAATTCACTTCTGCTCAGTTCAGTTCAGCTCAGCATATTTCTGAGCAGTTCAGTTTGTGGAGTTCAGAGGCAGTCTTTCCAAGCAGAGCAAATCTGTTAGAAGCTAAGAGAAAACAATTTGAATCAGTCTACTTGGAGAGGAGTTTGAGGCAAAGCAGCTGAATTGAACCAGGCAGCCAGAGTTCAGAAAGAACTAGAAAGAGTGAATTTATTTAGCATTAAGTCTCAGGGTCTCAGACAGGGGCTGGAAGCTAAGGGCTCTGAGGTCTCAAGACCAGTCCTAGAAGCTTCCAGTCCTAGGCCCAGGGATAGTTAGATAGAAATGCTGTAGACTCACACCAAGCCATGTATTCATAAAGCTTAGGTATGGTACAGCTCTCATCTTATAAGTTCATCGAGACACTAACATTTGAGAAAATAAAAGAGACATTTACATTTATACTTTTTTTGAATGGAAAATATTATTTACTTATTTATTGAATTACAAATGATTCTAATTGAAAGCTGTTTATAAAAACTCTTCTATTGTGTCTAATAGTTAACAAATTTCATACAATGGATGAAACTGAAATAAAGGAGAAAGGAGAAAGATTAAAAACATAGAAGTGTACACAGAAATTTTTTCTTAAAGTAAATTTCAATCTATTAAAAACTTAGAGAAGCAATTTTTATTATGACTCTTTTATTGTTACGAAGTTGCCTTTTCTATGATGTCATATATGTGGGGTGATATCAGTAACTATCTGGCTATTTTAATCTAACATAATCTGAATGTATACATTGGATTGTTTCCCATTCTAAATTTCTATGAGTAAAACTATTGTAAACATTTATTTAAGATTTTGAAAGAAGACCGCATCCACTTCACACATGGGTACACAGGCCCTGGAACTGGAACTGACTTGAGCATCTCTTCCTTGAGAACACCTCATTAATAGTACCAGAAGGCACCATGCAAGCTTACAAAGGAGGGAAGCAACCAACCATCCTACCCAGCTGTGATGTCTATAAACCATAATGATCAGCACAATAACTCTAATGTTGCAGTCAATAGTGGCATGCATACCTCGGCAGTAACCAACAGCTCCTCAACTGTACTTTGTATCCACTGTTCAACAAGAGAGAAGCCTTGGTACTGGAAACCTAACCAGTTACCCAGGGTTGGTGAAGTCGTGGCACAGTAGCACATACCCTTTATTCCAGGATGTTTACATGGAAGGACAGCTAGACACAGGAGAATCCTATGAGTATTGTAGGGCAGCTAACCTAGTGTGTATCAATCAACAGCAACAAAACATCTGTTTCAAACAAATGGAAAGGTTGGGACTGACACTTGGGATGGTGCTCCAATCCTCACTCACATATGCTGATATGAATGAGCCTGCACTCCTCATACAGTTATGGATATATATAGACATATCACAAACACATATTCAGAAAAATGTGTAATCAATATAAAACACACTTCTCAAAGAAGGTTAAATTGTACATTAGCTAAGAAAATAATGAATTAGACAACATAAAGTACTCTTTAAGTCCTTGATATGTAAAGACAATATAGTCTTATCTCTCAACTACTCCTTAAAAGAATATTTAAACTATATGATTTTTATGAAATAAAAAGAGTTTTTATCTAGGCAGAAACTACAATTATTTGCCATTTTTATAAGATAGAAAATCTAGTTTAATCCAGACTTATTATTGGAAATTTAAAATAAAAATAAGAGGTATTCGTAAATCTCTGTTTTTTTTGTGTCTTTTTTTTTTAATTTTTGATACTTTATTTACTTTTTACATTTATTTCAAATGTTTTCCCTTTTCCAGGTCTCCTCTTTGGAAACCCACTATCCCATCCCCCGTCCCCTGCCTCTATTAGGGTGCTCCCCAACCCACCCACCCACTCCTGTCTTCCCTCCTTGGCATTCCCCTACACTGGGGCATCTAACACTCATATACCCAAGGGCCTCTCCTCTTACTGATGGCCAACAAGGCTCTCCTCTGCCACAAATATTGCCAGTACCATGGGTCCTTACATACACATATTTTGGTTGGTGGCCCAGTCTCTGGGAGCATCAGAGGGTCTGGCCAGTTGGCACTGTTGCTCCCTCCCAGTGGGGATGCAAACTCCCTCAGCTCCTTCATTCCCTTCTCCAACTCCACCACCTGGGACCCCATGCTCAGTTGCTGTGAATTGAATCATGGGTGTTCCGAACATTTGGGCTAATATCTGCTTATCAGTAATTACATACTGTGTTCTTCTTTTGTGATTGAATTACCTCACTCAGGATGATATTTTCAAGTTTCATCCATTTGCCTGCGAATTTCATGAAGTCATACCTAGTTTTTAATAGTTGAGTGGTAGTTCATTGTGTAAATGTACCACATTTTCTGTATCCATTCCTCTGTGGAGGGACATCTAGGTTGTTTCCAGTTTCTGGCTATTATAAATATGGCTGCTATGAACATAGTGGAGCATGTGTCTTTATTACATGATGGAGCATCTTCTGGGTATATGCCCAGGAGTGGAATAGCTGGGTCCTCAGGTAGTATTATGTTCATTTTTCTGAGGGTCCACCAAATTGATTTCCAGAGAGGTTGTATCAGCTTGCATTCCCACCAGCAATGGAGGAATGTTCCTCTTTCTCCACATCTTCACTGTCACCTGAGCTTTTGATCTTAGCCATTCTAACTGGTGTGAGGTGGAATCTCAGGGTTGTTTTGATTTTCATTTCCCTTATGACTAAGGATGTTCAACATTTCTTTAGGTGCTTCTTGGCCATTCGAGTTTCCTCAGTTGAGAATTCTCTGTTTAGCTCTGTTCCCCATTTTGATAGGGTTATTAGAATCTCTGGAGACTAGCTTCTTGAGTTCTTTGTATACATTGGATATTAGCCCTCTAACGGATGTAGGATTGGTAAAGATCTTTTCCCAATCTGTAGGTTGCCGTTTTGTCCTATTAACAGTATCCTTCACCTTACAGAAGCTTTGTAATTTCATGAGGCCCCATTTGTCGATTCTTGATCTTAGAGCACAAGCCATTGGTGTCTTCTTCAAGAACTTTCCTCCTGAGCCCATGTGTTCAAGACTTTTCCCCACTTACTCTTCTACTAGATTCAGTGTATCTGGTTTTATGTGGAGGTCCTTGATTCACTTGGACTTGAGCATTGTACAGGGAGATAGGAATGGATCAATTCCCAATCTTTTACATGTAGACCACCAATTGATCCAGCACCATTTGTTGAAGATGCTGTCTTGTTTCCACTGGATGGTTTTAGCTCCTTTGTCAAAGATCAAATGACCTTAATTGGGTGGGTTCATTTCTGGGTGTTCAACTCTATTCCATTGATCTACCTGCCTGTCACGGTACCAATATCATGCTGTTTGTGTCACTACTGCTCTGTAGTACAGCTGGAGAACAGGGAGGCTGATTCCCCCAGAAATTCTTTTATTGTTGAGAATAGTTTTTGCTATCCTGGGTTTTTTGTTATTCCATATGAATTCAAGAATTGTTCTTTCTAAGTCTATGAAAAATTGAGTTGGGATTTTGATGGGGATTGCACTGAATCTGTAGATTGCTTGCAGCAAAATGGCCTTTTTTACTATATCAACCCTGCCAATCCACGAGCATTTACAACTTCTGAGGTCTTCTTCGGTTTCTTTCTTCAGAGACTTGAAGTTCTTGTCATACAGATCTTTCACTTGTTTGGTTAGAGTCACACCAAAATATTTTATATGGTTTGTGACAATTGTGAAGGGTGTCATTTCCCTAATTTCTTTCTCAGCCTGTTTATCCTTCGAGTATAGGAAGGCTACTGATTTGCTTGAGTTAATTTTGTATCCAGCCACTTTGCTGAAGTTGTTGATCAGCTGTAGCAGATCTCTGGTGGAGTTTTTTGGTTCACTTAAGTATACCATCATATCATCTGCAAATAGTGATATTTTGATTTCCTCCTTTCCAATTTGTGTCCCTTTCGCCTCCTTTTGTTGTCTGATTTCTCTAGCTAGAACTTCAAGTACTATATTGAATAGATAGGAAGAGAGAGGGCACCCTTGTCTAGTCCCTGATTTTAGTGGGATTTCTTTGAGTTTCTCTCCATTTAATTTGATGTTGGCTACTGGTTTGCTGTATATTGCTTTTGCTATGTTTAGGTATGCTCCTTGAATTCCTGATCTTTCCAAGACTTTTATCATGAAGGGATGTTGAACTTTGTCAAATGTTTTTTCAGCATCTAACAAAATGACCATGTGGTTTTTTTCTTTGAGTTTGTTTATGTAGTGGATTACATTGATGGATTTCTGGGTATTGAACCATCCCTGCATCCCTGGGACGAAGCCTTCTTGATCATGGTGAATGATCGTTGTGATGTGTTCTTGGATTCTGTTTGCAAGAATTTTATTGAGTATTTTTGCATCGATATTCATAAGGGAAATTGGTCTGAAGTTTTCTTTTATTGTTGAGTCTTTGTAGGGCTTTGGTATCAGTGTAACTGTGGCCTCATAGAATGAATTGGGTAGTATTCCTTCCGTTTCTATTTTGTGGAATAGACTGAAGAGTATCAGTATTAGGTCTTCTTTGAAGGTCTGATAGAATTCTGCACTGAACCCATCTGGTCCTGGGCTTTTTTTGGTTGGGAGGCTGTTAATGACTGCTTCTATTTCTTTGGGGGTTATGGGACTGTTTAGATGGTTTATCTGATCCTGATTTAACTTTGGTAATTGGTATCTGTCTAGAAACTTGTCCATTTCTGTCCCGCGCTACCGTCTCGCCAGCAAGAACAACGCGGCACACAAAGGATCCTTCTGCAGTAAAGCTTTAATGCATCTTGAGAGGGAGAGCATAAGCTTGCCAAGAATGGAGACCCCGAACAACAGAACGCCCGTCCCTTATATAGGTCACAGCGCTTGCCTGGGACGTGGAGCTTCCCCATTGGCTCCCCGCACATCAGGCCAGATGACGCCACGAGAGAGGCTGAGACTCTGAGGTGGAAAATTACCAGGTGTATGCGCACTAGCCTGTTTACAACTTGTCCTCTGCCGAATGTAGGCGCCATCTCGTAATGGCGAATGTGGGTGCGACTCGGGCGGCTCCCCACACATTTCCTCCAGATTTTCCAATTTTGTTGCATATAGGCTTTTGTAGTAGGATCTGATGATTTTTTTTAATTTCCTCAGAGTCTGTTGTTATATCTCCATTTTCATTTCTAATTTTGTTAATTTGGATACTGTCTCTGTGCCTTTTGGTTAGTCTGGCTAAGGGTTTATCTATCTTGTTGATTTTCTCAAAGAACCAGCTCTTGGTTTTGTTGATTCTTTGTATAGTTCTTTTAGTTTCCACTTGGTTGATTTCAGCTCTTAATTTGATTATTTCCTGCCTTCTATTCCTCTTGGGTATATTAGCTTCTTTTTGTTCTAGAACTTTCAGGTGTGCTGTTAAGCTGTTAGTGTATGTTCTCTCCAGTTTCTTTTTGGAGGCATTCAGAGCTATAAGTTTTCTTTTTCTATGTTTAGGTATGGGCCTTGTTTTCCTGATGTTTCCAAGACTTTTATCATGAAAGGATGTTGAATTTTGTCAAATGCTTTTTCAGCGTCTAACGAAATGACCATGTATTTTTTTTCTTCTTTTGAGTTTGTTTATGTAGTGGATTATATTGATGGATTTCCAGGTATTGAACCATCCCTGTGTCCCTGGGATGAAGCCTACTTGATTGTGATGAATGATCATTTTAATGTGTTCTTGAATTTGGCTTGCAAGAGTTTTATTGAGTATTTTTGCATCAATATTCATAAGGAAAATTGGTCTGAAGTTTTCTTTCTTTGTTGAATTTTTTGATACTTTATTTACATTTCAAATGTTTCCCCCTTTCCCGATTTCCCTTTTGGAACCTCCTTATTCCCTCCCCCCTCTCCCTGCCTCTATGGAGGTATTCTCCTACCTACCATCCACCCACTCTCATCTTCCCTTCTTTGCATTCTCCTATATTGGGGCATCTAACATCCTCAGGACCAAAGGCTGCTCTTCCCTCTGATGTCTAACAAGACCCTCCTCTGCCGCATATGTGGTCAGCACCATTGTTCCTCCCTCCCCAGTTCCTGCTTTTGTTGATTCTTTGTATCATTCTTTTTGTTTCTACTTGGTTGATTTCAGTCCTGAGTTTGATTATTTCTTGCCTTCTACTCCTGTTGGGTGTATTATCTTCCTTTTGTTCTAGAGGTTTCAGGTGTGCTGTTAAGCTGCTACTGTATGTTCTCTCCATTTTCTTTTTGTGGGCACTCAGAGCTATGAGTTTTACTCTTAACACTGCTTTCATTGCGTCCCATACAAAGAATCAACAAAACCAGGAGCTGGTTCTTTAAGAAAATCAACAAGATTGATAATCCTTCAGCCAGACTAACCAGAAGGCACAGAGACAGTATCCAAATTAACAAAACCAGAAATGCAAAGGGGGATATAACAACAGAAACTGAGAAAATTCAAAAATTGATCAGATCCTACTGCAAAAGCCTATACTCAACAAAATTGTAAAATCTGGATGAAATGGACAATTTTATAGACAGATCCCAAATACCAAAGTTAAATCAGGATCAGATAAACCATCTAAACAGTCCCATAACCCCTAAAGAAATAGAAGCAGTCATTAAAAGTCTCCCAACCAAAAAAAAAAAAAAAAAAAAAAAAAAAAGCCCAGGACCAATTGGGTTTAGTGCAGAATTTTATTGGACCTTCAAAGAAGACCTAATACCAATACTCTTCAAACTATTCCACAAAATAGAAACAGGAACACTATCCAATTCATTCTATGAAGCTACAGTTACACTGATACCAAAACCTCACTAGGACCCAACAAAGAAATAAACTTCAGAGCAATCTCCCTTATGAATATCAATGCTATAATACGCAATGAAATTCTCACAATCCGAATGCAAGGACAAATCAAACCTATCTCTCTCCATTTAGTTTGATATTGGCTATTGGTTTGCTGTATATTGCTTTTACTATGTTTAGATATGGGCCTTGAATTCCTGATCTTTCCAAGACTTTTAACATGAAGGGATGTTGAATTTTTCAAACGCTTTTTCAGTATCTAATGAAATGACCATGTGTTTTTTTTTCCTTTGAGTTTGTTTGTATAGTGGATTATGTTGATTGAGTTCCATATGTAAAACCATTGGTGATGGAGGTAGATGGAGGGTGGGACCTGAGAGTGAGAGAAGAGCGGAGGGAAAAAAGGGGCATGATCCAGTGTGGGAGGAGATAGGGGAGAAGTACAAAGAGTCAGGAAATTGAAATTAGGTGTGTTGCTGTCGGGATGGGGAACTGAGGGTAACCACTAGAAAGTCCCAGATGCCAGGAAAGCAAGAGGCTCCCAGGACCCAACTGGGATAACATTAGCTGGAGAGAGAACCTGTAGAAAACATATCCACAGGTTAGGCATGGCCCCCAGTTGAGGGATGGGTCATCCACCAATCTCAAAAACATTAATTCAGAATTTCTCCTGTCTAAAAGAAATACAGGGATAAAGAGTGGCGCAGAGACTATAGGAAAGGCCATCCAGAGACTGCCCCACTCAGGGATCCATTCCATCTGCAGACACCAAACTCAGACACTATTGCTGATGCCAAGAAGTGTTTGCTGACAGGAGCCTGATATAGCTGTCTCCTGATAGCTTCTGCCAGAGCCTGACAGAAGTGGATGCTTGTAGCCAACCATCAGACTGAGCACAGGGACCTCAATGGAGGAGTTAGGGGAAGGATTAAAGGAGCTGAAGGGGTTTGCAACCCCAGAAGAAGAAAAATATCAACCAACAAGACCCCCCAAGCTCCCAGTTACTAAACCACCAATTAAAGAGGGACCCATGGCTCCAGCCAAAATATGTAGCAGAGGATGGCCTTATCTGTCATCAGTGAGATGGGAGGACCTTCGTCTTGTGAAGGCTTGATGACCCAGTATAGGGGAATGTTAGGGCAGTGGGGCAGGAATGGTTGGGTGGGGGAGTACCCTCATAGAAGCAGGGGTAAGGGGGATGGGATAGGGTGTTTTCAGAGGGAAAACTGGGAAGCATTGGGTGGGGTTGGGGTGGGGGAATAACATTTAAAATGTAAATAAATAAAATAACCAATAAAAAGAAAACAGGTAGATGAAAACAAATATGATGATAATAAATTTTAAAATGAAAAGGCCCAAAAAGTACATATAAAAAAATCTACAAAACTACAAAACTGAAAACTATTAATATAAAACCTAAATACCAGTAAGGCAAAAAGGTGCCCAAGAAAACAATATGAGACAAATAGCTGTAAAAGCACTATTGAGTTCACTTTCTAATGGGCATTTACTACTAGTAGAACATAAGGCCTGCAGTTAAACGTGGTTTATATATCCAGTGAGGCTCCATTGGAGAAAACGTTTTTCCTTTGGAAGTGGTTGTCACTTGGAGATAGCTCCTTGGTTACTTCCTCCTGTTTATTTCCTTCTCTTAGTGCTGGGACCCTGTCCTTGAACCTGTATGGGTCCTTTGTATGCTGCAATAGTCTCTGTGACTTCATATGTGTATCAGTCCTTTTGTGTCTGAAAGTAAAAGTTTTTTTGAGGTATCCACCCCCTCTGGCTTTTACACTCTTTCTGTCATTTCTTCTGCATGGATTCCTGATCCCTGAGGAGTAAGGTTTGATAAAGACACTCCATTTATGACTGAGTCTTCTAAAGTCTCTCACTCTCTGCACATTGTCCATTGTGGGTCTCTGTGTTAGTTCCCATCAACTGCACGAGGAAACAGTATGAAGGCAGAAGAAGATATTGATTCAAGTCTTCGTCTGATGTTGTTACTACCTTGTTGTCTTTTTAAAAATAACCTGTCAGTACTGTCATACACACAGGTATGTAAGGTCATCTACTGGGATATAATCAACATATATATTTTTTCAACAGAGAAAAGATATGTATTTTTGAAAATCTGAGCACATATCTCACCAAAGACGATATCTGTGAACAGATAAGCATAGTATAGTCATAACATCATTTGCCATCAGAGAAATGAAATTTAAACAACAAAGACACATGGCAGAATCCAATACAGGGGCAACAACAACAGCAACTTCCTGGCAAGTAAGCAACTCAAGGACTCTTATTCATTACAGATGAGAGTTAGAAAATTGTGCAGGAGATTGGGAGCTGTTGAGTTTCAGTTCAGTAAGGAACAAGGAACTAACTACTGAAGGAGCTCAAATTTCCAGAACACCAAGGTGGATCTGAAAAATGTAAATATGGAGATCTATAACAAAACTAATTACTACAGTCCTTGGATTTAGGAATGTTGCAATTGAGTTCACCTTCAACCAGCTGGAAAGGAAGAATCCAGATTCCAAAATGATGCAAATCAGTCTGACTGGGTTTCTGGATGGGGAAAATGCTAGAGAATTAACCAGAGAACTGTTGTCCCTGCTGTGAAGTGCACAAGAAAAAAGCCAGAAGAAGAAATAAAACATAGACAATTTAGTTAAGAAAAAACAGCGTCTCTGAATAGGTGAGGTGAAAATAAAGATACGAGGGTTAGAGAATTTTTCAAGCCAGCTGGGTTGGGGTAGGGTCTCTTTCCCCTAGAAAGCAATTTTCTGCATCAAGAGAGAAACATCAGTCCCTCTCCATCTCTCCGGAACAGAAGAAAGAGCAGAAGAACCACAAATTACCAGAGACCCCAGAATCTTCAGTGAAAATGGAAAATGTTTCCGTAAGAGAGGTCACATCCATGAGTGAAAATCTCCCAAACCTGAATACACGGATGGTATCAGAGCCTAAAATACCTCCTCCAGGTTAAAAAAAAATATATTCAAAAATGGTAAGGAAAAGACCAGGCTAACACTTTAGTCACATTCCAAATCATGATCATACATGTACTCTCAATCACTTTCTGATACTGGACTATAAGAAAGATGTTTATTGCGAACATACGCACACAGATGGTAGTTGTCCCCAACAAGCCAACCTTGTCCAGAAGAATTTCCTGAGACTGATGCTTCCCTCAGCTAAAGCACAGGAATAAGACCCTGGAGTGTAGAAGGTTTTCATCATGTCCTCGGCTGGAAGTAGCTCTTCACCTTCTTACCAGGTTCCCAGCACTACCAAATACACCAAAAGTTCACTCTCTTCTTCTTGAACAAACTTACAGGATTTCTCCTTCATCAAGTCTTCCAAAGTAAATAATTCCAGCAATACAATTCTTCCATCCAAAACACGCCATTCTACAACTCCACAGCAGTCAAATTTCATAAGAAAAATCACACTTCTCTATCTCTGGGGAGAAATACCAGTAAAGCAGCGAAATATGAAGGTACTGAGTGAAATGTTTCACCATCACTAGCACCGAAACCTGGAAAGGGGGAGTTCTATAAGTCTTTAGAAGACAAAACCAAAATGGCTGCAGCCGATTCTGTGCACCAGAGACCACAGCACAAACAAAACTGGTAATCTTCATCTGATTTACTTGTCTTCTACTTCAAAATATATGAGATCTGAAAAATTCTATGTAAAGAATTGTGAGATAGGCCAGTGGGCAGAGACACTCCTCTTTATATGGTCTTCTCTATCACCAGGAAAGTACTAAAGAGACTTCTCTAGTGGTAGAAGCCCCTCCCACCACGTATGAAAGGCTAAATTCCTCTTCTTCCTCCTCTTTTTTCTCCCCCTACTCAGAATCACATATCAGATATCATCCATATCAGATATTTATATTATGATCATCACAGTAGCAATATTATAGTTATGGAGTAGCAATGAAATAATTTTATGATTGGAGGTCAACACAACATGAGGAATGGTATTAAATGGTCACAGGATTAGGAAGGTTGAGAACCTCTGCTCTAAACCGAAACTCTTGAAAGACCAGAAGAAAGATCATGATCCTTTGACAGTATAGCCATACCAAGATGTCAAATTGCTGAGTGATTTAAAACTCCTCTTTAACTTTTCAATATTTTGCCAAGTCTCAAATACACCCTTTCTACCCTTTGTATTTTTACTACATTGGACAATGGCAGTCTGAAATTGGCCTTATGTATCATTTTGGAGAACTGTATCCAGAATAAACAATTTTTAGGATCTTAATGGAAAAGCCAGGAAATGGAAGTTCTATAGATTATAATTTATAAATATCTGGATTATATATACATATACATATACATTATAATTTATTATATGTTTTAAAACCATATTATAATAAATGAGTGTTGTAGTTATCAAAGAAGATATGGTTTGTAGTTGTCCCTGGTTATTATGAGTGAAATATAAAACAAGAATTCTGCAGATCACCATTTGGGAAATACTGCCCTAAAGAATTACTTTTTCAAAGCACCAGTAAAAATGAAAGTATTATGTCCTAGTAAATGTAACAAATTAACTCTCAGCATCTACTTTTGTGTTTGGTGGGAAACCTATTCTTGAGTGAACAGAACATCAGAAATATGCATTATATTCAAGAAGCTCAGAGTCTATTGGTAAGATTTAAAAAAAGAAATCTACAGTCCTATTAAGGTAAAGATTTACATAATGCTATAAGATCATGCTATCTTAAACAAGGATGGTAGGGCTGAAAATGAAAAGGAATGGCCATTCTTGGGATCTATTGAAAACAAAGATCAATACAGCTTAATAGTAGAATAGGGGATGATGCTACATTGTTTAATTTTGTAAGTGACTCTATTCCCATGATAGAAAATGAGGGAAAGGAGCAGATTGTGGGACAGTAAGGGGTTTAGCTTGTGGAGGTTCTAAAGATTACCTTTTGTGGGAAGGAGGGCTCCAGATGCAGGGACTGAGTAACAGCCAGAAGGTAAGAGGCTATCTGCTTCTACCTGTGGCAGAGATCTCTGCCTGGGACACCAGGCCTCCATTGCCCACCAGTGCAGGGAGAAAGCAACCCACCCACTTGTGCAGAAAAGCCAGAGGAAGCAGGGCTCCAGATACAGGGACTGAGGAACAGCCAGAAAAGAGAACTGGTGTCCAAGGAACACTGACACCTGGTCCTGTAGGAAAGACAAGCCACAGTCAAAGAGAGAAAGACCAGCTAACACCAGAGATAACCAGATGGCAAAAGGCATGGGCAAGAACACAAGGAACAGAAACCAAGACTACTTGGCTTCATCAGAACCCCGCTCTCCCACCACAGCCAGCCCTGGATACCCCAACACACCAGAAAAGGAAGACTCAGACATAAAATCACGTATCAAGAGGATGATAGACTTTAATAAGGAAATATATAACTCCCTTAAAGAAATACAAGAGAACACAGGTAAACAACTGGAAACCCTTAAAGAAGACACACAGAAATCCCTTAAAGGATTTGAGGAAAACACAATCAAATGGGCAGAATTACAGGAAAACACAATCAATCAAATGAACAAAACCATTCAGGAATTAAAAACAAATAGAAAAAATAAAGAGATCACAAAGGGAGACAACCCTGGAGTTAGAGAACATAGGAAAGAAATCAGGAGTCATAGAGGCAAGCATCACCAACAGAATACAAGAGATGGAAGAGAGAATCGCAGGTGCGGAAGATACCATATAAAACATGGACACAACAATCAAAGCAAACACAAAATCCAAAAAGCTCCTAACCCAAAACATCCAAGATAGTCAGAATATAATGAGAAGACAGAACCTCAGGATAATAGGTATAGAAGAGAGTAAAGATTCCCAACTTAAAGGGCCAGTAAATATCTTCAACAAAATTATAGAAGAAAATTTCCCTAACCTGAAGAAAGAGATGAACATAAATATACAAGAAGCCTACACAACGCCAAGACAGGACCAGAAAAGAAATTCCTCTCGTCACATTATACACAAAACCCCAAATACACAAAACAAGGAAAGAATATTAAAAGCAGTAAGGGAAAAAAGGCAAGTAACATATAAAGGCAGACCTATCAGAATTACACCAGACTTCTCACCAGAGACTATAAAAGCTAGAAGATCCTGAGGAGCTCTCATACAGACTCTAAGAGAACACAAATGCCAGCCCAAGCTACTATACCCAGCAAAACTCTCAATAATCATATATGGAGAAATCAAAATATTCTATGACAAATCCAAATTTGCATAGTATGTTTCCACAAACCCAGCCTTACAAAGAATAATACATGGAAAACGCCAACTCAAGGAGGGAAACTACACTCAAGAAAAAGCAAGAAAGTTATCTTTCAACAAACTCAAATGAAAATAGCCACATAAACAACATCAAAAATAACAGGAAAACAACAATAACTATTCTTTAATATCTCTTAACATCAATGGTCTCAACTTCCCAATAAAAAGACATACACTGACAGACTGGATCCACAAACAGGGCTCAGCATTTTGCTGCATCCAGGAAACGCACCTTCATGTTAAAGACAGACATTACCTCAGAGTAAAGGGCTGGAAAACAATTTTCCAAGCAAATGGCCCCAAGAAACAGGCTGGAGTAGCCATTCTAATATGGGATAAAATTGACTTTCAAACAAAAGTCATCAAAAAAGATAAAGAAGGACAGTTCATACTCACCAAAGGAAAAATCTACCAAGAAGAACTCTCAATTCTGAACATCTATACACCAAATGCAAGAGCTCCCACATTCATAAAAGATACTCTACTAAAGCTCAAAGCACATATTGCACCTCACACAATAATAGTGGGAGACTTCAACACCCCACTAAAGCTCAAAGCACATATTGCACCTCACACAATAATAGTGGGAGACTTCAAAACCCCACTATCAACAATGGACAGATCTTGGAAACATAAACAAAACAGAGACACACTGAAACTAACAAATGTTATGAACCAAATGGATTTAACAGATATCTATAGAACATTTCATCCTACATCAAAAGAATATACCTTCTCAGCACCTCATGGTACCTTCTCAAAAATTGATCATATGATTGGTCACAAAACAAACCTCAACAGATATAAGAAGATTGAAATATGCCCATGCCTCCTATCAGATCACTAGGGATTAAGGTTGGTCTTCAAAGGCAACAACCACAACACAAAGCCCACATACACATGGAAGCTGAACAATGCTCTGCTCAATGATAACATCGTCAAGGAAGAAATAAAGATGGAAATTAAAGACTTCCTAGAATTTAATGAAAATGTAAGTACAACTTACCCAATCCTATGGGACACTATGAAAGCAGTGTTAAGAGGAAAACTCAGAGCTCTGAATGCCTCCAAAAAGAAACTGGAGAGAGCATATACTAACAGCCTAACAGCACACCTGAAAGTTCTAGAACAAGAAGAAGCTAATACACCCAAGAGGAGTAGAAAGAAGGAAATAATCAAATTAAGGGATGAAATCAACCAAGTGGAAACTAAAGGAACTATACAAAGAATCAACAAAACCAGGAGCTGATTTTTTGAGAACATCAAAAAGATAGATAAGCCCTTAGGCAGACTAACCAGAGGGCACAGAGACAGTGTGCAAATTAATAAAATTAGAGATGAAAATGGAGATATAACAACAGACTCTGAGGAAATTAAAAATATTATCAGATCCTACTACAAAAGCCTATATGCCACAAAATTGGAAAATCAGGAGGAAATGGACAAGTTTCTAGACAAATACCAATTACCAAAGTTAAATCAGGATCAGACAGATCATCTAATCAGTTTCACAACCCCTAAAGAAATAGAAGCAGTCATTAAAGGTCTCCCAACCAAAAAAAGCCCAGGACCAGATGGGTTCAGTGCAGAATTCTATCAGACCTTCTAAGAAGACCTAATACCAATACTCTTCAAACTATTCCATAAAATAGAAACAGAAGGAACACTACCCAATTCATTCTATGCGGCCACGGTTACACTGATACCAATAGCCCACAAAGAACAAACAATAAAAAAAACTTCAGACCAATTTCCCTTATGAATATCGATGCAAAAATACTCAATAAAATTCTTGCAAACCAAATCCAAGAACACATCACAATGATCATTCACCATGATCAAGTAGGCTTCATCCCAGGGATGCAGGGATGGTTCAATACCCATCAATGTAATCCACTATATAAACAAATTCAAAGAAAAAAACAACATAGTCATTTTGTTAGATGCTGAAAAAGCATTTGACAAAGTTCAACATCCCTTCATGATAAAAGTCTTGGAAAGATCAGGAATTCAA
>JADRCH010007304.1:779783-791568 GCA_019843965.1 Rhynchomys soricoides
GCAATCTACAGATTCAGTGCAATCCCCATCAAAATCCCAACTCAATTCTTCATAGACTTAGAAAGAGCAATTCTCAAATTCATATGGAATAACAAAAAACCCAGGATAGCAAAAACTATTCTCAACAATAAAAGGACTTCTGGGGAAATCAGCCTCCCTGACCTCAAGCTGTACTACAGAGCAGTAGTGATAAAAACTGTATGGTATTGGTACAGTGACAGGAAGGTAGATCAGTGGAATAGAATCAAAGACCCAGAATTGAACCCACACATTAATGTCACTTGATCTTTGACAGAGGAGCTAAAACTATATGGTGGAAAAAAGACAGCATCTTCAACAAGTGGTGCTGGTTCAACTGGCGGTCTACATGTAAAAGATTGCCAATTGATCCATGCCTATCTCCCTGTACAAAGCTCAAGTCAAAGTGGATCAAGCACCTTCACATAAAACCAGATTCACTGAATCTAATAGAAGAGAAAGTGGGGAAAAGTCTAGAACACATGGGCACAGGGGGAAAGTTCCTGAACAGAACACCAATGGCTTGTGCTCTATGATCAGGAATCAACAGATGGGACCTCATAAAATTACAAAGCTTCTGTAAGGCAAAGGACACTGTGAATAGGACAAAATGGTAACCTACAGATTGGGAAAAGATCTTTACCAATCCTACATCTGATAGAGGGCTAATATCCAATGTATACAAAGAACTCAAGAAGCTAGACTCCAGGTATCCAAATAACCCTATCAAAAAATGGGGAAGAGAGCTAAACAGAGAATTGTCAGCTGAGGAAACTCAAATGGCCGAGAAGCACCTAAAGAAATGTTCAACATTCTTAGTCATCAGGGAAATGCAAATCAAAACAACCCTGAGATTTCACCTCACACCAGTCAGAATGGCTAAGATCAAAAACTCAGGTGACAGCAGATGTTGGCGAGGATGTGGCGAAAGAGGAACACTTCTCCATTGCTGGTGGGAATGCAAGTTGATACAACCTCTCTGGAAATCAGTTTGGTGGACCCTCAGAAAAATGAACATAATACTACCTGAGGACCCAGCTATTCCACTCCTGGGCATATACCCAGAAGATGCTCCAACATATAACAAGGACACATGCTCCACTATGTTCATAGCAGCCATATTTATAATAGCCAGAAGCTGGAAACAACCCAGATGTCCCTCAACAGAGGACTGGATACAGAAAATGTGGTACATTTACACAATGGAATACTATTCAGCTATTAAAGACAATGACTTCATGAAATTCACAGACAAATGGAGGGATCTTGAAAATATCATCCTGAGCGAGGGAACGCAGTCACAAAAGAATGAACATGGTATGCACTTACTGCCCAAGAGTTCAAAATACCCAAGAGTCACTTCACAACAACAGTAGGGCGGAGTAGCAGGTCTCAGATGGAGGACTTCGAGAAGGGACTGAAGGAGTTGAGGGAGTTTGCATTCCCAGAAAGGCAACAACAGTGGCAACTGGCCTGATCCCCTGATATTTCTGGACTGATCCACCCACCAAAGAATACACATGGAGTGACCCATGGTGCTGGCCACATATGTGGCAGAGGAGGGTCTTGTTAGACATCTGGGGGAAGAGAGGCCCTTGGGCCTGAGGGTATTAGATCCCCCAGTATAGGAGAATGCCAAGGAGGGAAGAAGAGAGTGGGTGGTAGGTGGGTGGGTGAATACCCCAATAGAGACAGGGGAGGGGGGAGGGAATAAGGAGGTTCCAAAGGGGAGATCTGGAAAGGGGAAAACATTTGAATTGTAAATAAAGTAGAAAATAAATTAATTAATTAATTAATTAATTAAAAAGTAAAATAAAAAAATAAATAAAAGGATATGTCACTAAGGAAAAAAAAGATTAACTTTTGTGGCTGTTGTTTAGTTTCTCTGCTCTGCTACATTATTAAATAAAGAGATAAGTCGTGTAAAGGATATCATATTAATGATCATTTATCCTCATATTTATTCCTATGGTAATTTAATTTCTTACCAGAAATGCCAGACATGACCTATAGCAGTAAGAAATCCATAGACCCAAAGGAGCAATTCACAAAACAAAGTTATCTGAAAAGTAGCTATAGGAGATGATCATATTAATAGCATAAGGTGATTAACACTGATAAGGTTTTTAACAAAGCAGTGAAGATAAAACACATTGTATATCATTTTAACTTTGATTTGTGCAGTTAATCAATATCTATGTATGTCCAGTATGTAGCAAGTTCAATACTAAGTTCTAAAAAGATGAAACATCAGAGTTTATGATGCTGAAGTCTTTAGAATTTGCACATGGAAGGGTGTTTCAGAAATGTAAAATTTGTAATCAAAACAAATTGTTAGTTGTTTTGTGCTAGAAAGCCATATTACACACATTTGAGGAAAAAGAACAAAAGCCTTGCATTCTAGTTGAGGATTGACAAAGATTTTGATATTTGAACTCATCCTCGTGAAATAGAAATTATATTTTCTAAGTAGAAAAAAGGGTGACGTGAATGCAATAAGTTTTTCCGGAAATAAAGAACATTATTGTGAAATGGGGGATGTTTGAAATGTATCTTAAAAGGAATATGAAGCATTTTAAGGATGTCAAGCAGAGGAGAAATGTAACTCCAATAGTTGCATGGAAAACAAATTAGAGAGAGATTAAAGGTAGCCAAGACAATGAATAGCTCATTAAAAACTTCAAATGGCATATAGTGGAATAGTATCCATAAAGCTAAGGAGGAAACAGATCAAATGGGTGTCAAAAGGTAGACTCTCAGGACTTAGTGACTTTGTGCATAAATTATAGAGAATGATGTCTGGAGGCTACTAGCTGCTCTTCCAAAGGGCCTGAGTTCAATCCAAAACACCCCTAAGGCAGGTCACCACTGGCCTTAACTCCAGTCCTAAGGGATCTTACAACCTGTCCTGGACTACTCAGGAAAAATACTATTTTCAATGAAAAAAGAATTAAGTCTAATGATAAAATTGTCATGTTTCCTCTGTGAACAACTTAAGTGATATCATTTGGATATTATAATGAGAAGATTGTTTGGCAAGGAGTTTGTGTGCAATATAAAGATATTGGCTCAGTGTAAATTGTCATACATGTGTAGACGTTTATTGGACATTCAAGCCCAAGATTAAGTATTATAAGCTGGATATATATATATATATATATGATATATGATGACCTATATGTGGAATTTTATTGCAGGAACAAACAGTATTTCTGGTTCCTTATAAGGCAAATGATCTCCCACTAAAAACAGAGTAAAAATGGATGGCAGCAAAGGGATGAAGAATGAGAATTATGGCAAATAAAGTCTGGCCAACATATTGGACCAACATGATAGAATGTCAATGCAAAAAATTCATTTTGTTATAACATGAATAAGGGTCATTTAATAAAATTGACCACATGTTTGGAACCCAATCCTCAAAAAGTACATGAAGATTGAAATAATTCTGAGTATGTTCTTGACTCTATGAAAATAACCTAGAAACTAACAATAAAATAATTGATAGAAACTTCTTATGGTGTGGGTTGTATCATGGGCTATTCTGTACTCTTTGGTTAATATCCACTTATCAGTGAGTTCATACCATGCATGTCCTTTTGGGTCTGGGTTACCTCACTCAGCATAATATTTTCTAGTTCCATCTATTTGATTTCAAAATTCACCATGTCCTCATTTTTAATAGTTGAATAGTATTCCATCCTGTAAATGATCCACATTTTCTGCATCCATCCTTTGCTTGAGTGACATCTAGGTCCCTTCCAGCTTTTGGTTATTATGAATAAGGCTGCAATGATCATGCATATCACATGTCCTTGTGGTATGATGGAACATCCTTTGGGTATATGCCCAGGAGTAGTAGTATAGCTGGTTCTTCAGGTAGAACTATTCACAATTTTCTGAGAAACCTCCAGATTTATTTTCAGAGTGGTTTTAGAAGTTTGCAATCCCACCAGCAATGGAGGAGTGTTACTCTTTCTCTGCATCCTAGCCAGCATGTGCAGTCTCTTGAGGTTTTGATCTTAGCCATTCTGAATGTTATAAGGTAGAATCTCAGGGTCATTTTGATTTGCATTTTCCTGGTGACTAAGGAAGTTGAACATTTCTTCAAGTGCTTCTCAGCCATTTGAGAAGTCCCAAGTGAGGATGTGCCATTCCTACTTAGAAGAGGGAACAAAGTAATCATGAGTGGCAGAGGGAAACAGAGACCTGGGTAGGGGAGGAGAAAGAGGGCACAGGATCACGAATGGGGGAAACTGGTGAGACCCCAGTTGAACAGGTAAATGAGTGGAAATATGCAGCTTCTGGGGTTGGGGGTGGAAGGACCCTCCTGAAAGTCCATGAGACTTGAGCTGTGAGAAACTCCCAGGACTCAATGGGGGTGACCTTAGAAGAAATGCCCAACAGTGGGGAGAGTGAATCTGAAAAGACCACCTCCATAAATACACTGGGCCCCAATTGGAGGGATGTGGTTACCAACCTACTGTCAAAATTTCTGACCCTTAATTGTTCATGTCTAAAAGAAACACAAGGACAAAAATGGAGCAGAAACTGAAGGAAAGGAGATATATATCCATCAAGTCATCAAGTTTTAATACTAATCTGGATATGGCCATGAAAGTATTTTTCAGGTATGATTAATATATATAATCAAATGACCATAAGGAAAGAAGAGCATAATAGATATATAGCTCTATATTGTAGGTATATATCTAGTTGAGTCAGTTAAGAGAACTATTTTGCCTAAAGAAGTTACTTTGCCTGTGGGCATTATCATTAACTTATGTTCAAGATTTTCAGTACACTTGTTACATTGTTCCTATTGTTTTCAGACTTTCCTAGTCTTTCATATTCACATATATAAAATTATTTATAATCATGGATAGGTAGAAGCATACATGCATATATATGCATATATATACATTGTTGGAACTCTGGCTTATATGAATACCTTCACTAATTATACTGCATAAAAATAAATATCTAAAATAAACTTGCTAAAATTTATGAATTATTTTACATAGAAATATACATGATTTTTTAAAAAAAATAACCAGATGAACAATTAATAAAATTTAAATTCTCAAAAAGGTGGAAAATCTGCCCTGATTAGTAGATAATTAGCCAAATCCAAATAAAGATATCAGGAAATACCTAGAGAATTAGCAGGTGATCTCAGAATCCACAAAATTATACGAAAAGGATTTTTCCAGTATTTTTTTTAGACCAAGAGCAATCAAAGGGGATTTGCTACTAGATTAAAAGTTCCTATTATAAATAGATAACAATTAAGAGTATGTTTAATTGGCAAAAGGATAAGAATGTTAATTAATAGAACAAAATTTAAAATCCACAGTCAAACTAACAAATACAGGGTCATCTTATTTATAGTAAGAAGTTCCTGCAATACTTTGGAGAGACATTTTATTCAATAAACAGTTCTGTATCAAGTGAATGTATTTATGAGAACAACATCTGATGTTGGGTAGACTTTTAAAATAGTAATGATGAACATAGATAACATTCTCTTCAGTAAAACCATTAAACTTTTGTAAAATATTTTAAAAGCATTTACAGTATCTGGAAATTTCTCCAATAATCCAAAGCAAATAAAGACATCTAATGAAGGAAGTAATCTAAAGTCCAGTAAGAACAAGGAAGTTGCAGAATTGGATTCATGACATATTGATAGCCCAACTACTACCAGCTTATTGTGGTGAGAAATATATTTCAGTAATTTTGAAGTTAAGAAGTTGGCTTCCTCCATCATCACCTAATTCCCATCAGTGGTCATAGTTTTACTCTGGAAGTGGGAAGCAAATTATATTGGTCATCATGTTAATTTCCAAATTGCAAGAGTTTTGTTCTGAGCATTGCAATGGACTACTCATTTTCTCTCATTCAAATAGCAAGATCTCTACTCTAGGCATAGTACTCTATGGTGTGCTTAGTTATACACTAAAAAGGTCAAGTAGAGAAAAACAAGTGCTACCTTCAACACTTATGGATCAGCTCCTAGATATAGAAGGCTACTCTTAAGAGAAACAAACTTCCTTATATCTTCCTCCTTTGCAATAGCACAGAAATCCTAAACAAAGTAAAATTGAGCCATCGAAACATAGAACTCTATAACTCAGATGAAATGGACAGCTTTTATTTTGAAGAGTGTGTTCCAGAAAAAGACAAATATACTGAAAATATAATGAATTTAATTTTCACATCGATTTCTAACTTCATTCTATTTTGGTAATAGGCTATGTTTTCTTAACTGACTCCACAATTTTAAATGTGTAAATTGTACCTGGTAGCATAGACATATAATTTCATCTCCTCAAGTGGTTGAAGCTTGGAGGATCACATGTTCATATGCTAATACATGGTCTATATCATAATACGTTCCTCATACACTAAAGAAAATTAAGCACAGAAAGTCCCTATGACACATAATAACTAAAATGTTAAATGTAACAAAAAGGAAAAGATATTAAAAACAGTAAAGGAAATATATATATACACAGTAAAGGAAATATATGCATATAAAAGCAGATCAGCTAGAATAACCCGTGACTACTCAATAGAAACTCAGAAAGCCAGAAAAGCCAGGTCATATGTTCTACAAGATCTAAGAAACCACAGATGTCAGCCTATACTATTATACCTAGCAAAACTATGAATCACAATTGATAGAGAAAAGTCATGTCTTTATTTACAAAAAAAAAAAAAAAAAAACAAGCATAAACAGAAGACACAAAGAATAGATAATCCCAGAACTATTAATCAAAGGGGGTCACAACAACAAAATAAAAGAATTTAATCAACACTTCTTGTTATTAACTCCCACTACTAATGGTCTCAATTCACCCAATAAAAAGACAGACAAATTGGATTGGATTAAAAACCAGGATCCAGCTGTGTGCAGTGGCTTATACCTTTAATCCCAGAACATGGGAAGTAAAGGCACACAAATCTCTATGGGTTCTATATGACAAGCTCCATATAGTATAGTCAGAGATACATGGAAAGATGCTGTCTCAATGAAAGAAAGGAAGGAAGGAAGGAAGGAAGAAAGAAAGTGGGGGAGGGAGAGAGGAAGGAAGGAAGGAAGGAAGGAAGGGAAAGAAAGCTAGGATTGATCTTTCTGCTTATCCAAGAAATATTCCTCACCATCAAGAACAGTCATCATCTTAGGGTAAAAGGATTGAAAAAGGTATTCCAAGCAAATGGAATCAAGAAGCAATTAGGTATCACTATTTAATGGCTGACAAACCAGACCTCAAATCAAAACTAAATCATAGAAGATAGGAAAAGACACTACATACTCAGCGAAGGAAAAAAATCCATGAAAAAGATATTACAAATCAAAACATTTATACACTAAAGATGAGGGCAAAGAAGTTTATAAAAAAACAAACAAACAAACAAAAAAACATGACCACAGCTAAAATTACACTAATACAGTGATAGTATATATGTACCTTCAACAACCCACCATGGCCAATAGACATGTCACCTAGACAAAAGCTAAAGAAACGATAGAATTAAAAAAGGTCACAAATCAAATGAAGCTCATTGATATCTACAGAACACTCCACCCAAATACTACAGAATGTACTTTTATCTCAGCTTCCCAAGAAATTTTCTTCAAATTCCACATCATATTTAAGACACAAACCAAGTCTCAAAAGATATTTCAAAGTATGAATTAAAGCCAAGCTGCCATGAGCAGCCAGCTATCCTAGGCAGACCTCATTTCTCCCACCACCTCTCTGCCCACTCTCATCAGACCTGAGGATCATGAACCATACAGGCAAGGTTCCCTTCCCCCACCCATCTTTCCTGCTTAATGAGTCTTCTGGAGCATGCCAAGATGCCTTAAGCAACATGCTATCCCTGGTAGACCCCAATTCACCTGCCTAATCTCCCCCACCTTCATCTGACCTACAGATCCTAAATCATAGAGACCTGCTGATTCAGAACCATACAGTCCGAGGATACCCATCAGAGACCTGCCACACCAGGACCATTAAGGTTAACCTCCCTACCAATACCTACCATAACAGGAACATCCAGGGGCCAAAGAAGTCTAGATAGCTAAAAGCCATCAAAAGAACACAATCAACAAAAGCCAGGGCAATATGACACCTTCAGAGTTTAGCTACCCAGCTACAACAAACTCTGAATATCCTAATGATACTGAAGCACAAAGAAATAACATTTAATCCAATCTTTTAAAGATGATAGAAGCCTTTAGAGAGGAAATGAATAAATACCTTAAAGAAATGCAGGAAAACAAATCTTTAAAGAGAAAACAAATAAACCAATTATAGATACACAGGAAAATACAAGTAAAAAGCTGAAAGAAATAAATAAATCTGTTCAAGACCTGAAATTGGAAATAGGAGCAATAAACAAAGCACAAACTGAGGGAATCCCAGAGATGGAAAACCTAGAAAAGAGAACAGGAACAACAAATGCAAGTATTACTGACAGAATACAGGATATGGAAGAAAGAATGGCAGGCCTAATAGATACAATAGAAGAAATTGATACATCAGTTAAAGAAAATGTTAAGTCTAAAAATTTCCTTACACAAAACATCCAAAAATCTGGCATACCATGAAAGGACCTAAGAATAATAGGAATAGATGAAGGTAAAGAGTCCTAACTCCAAGGTTCAAAAAATATTCTCCACAAAATCATAGAAAAAAAAAACTTTTCCAACCCCAAGAAAAGAGATGCTTATGAACATACAAGAAACTTATAGAACACAATTAGACTGGACTAGAAGAGAAAAATCTCTGCCATGTAATAATCAAAACACAAAATCTACAGAACAAAGAAAGAATATTAAAAGTGGCAAAGGGAAAAAGCCAGGCAACATACAAAGTCATATCTATCAGAATTACATCTGACTTCGCAACAGAGACTCTAAAAGCTAGAAGGACCTGGACAGACACCTTGCAACTTCTTAAAAAAAAAAAAAAACAACACAGATGCCAGCCTAGACTACTATAGCCAGCAAAACTCTCAATCACCATAGAGGGAGAAATCAAGATATTTCAAGACAAATACAAACTCAGACAATATCAATTCACAAATCCAGCCCCTACAGAAAATACGTTCAAGAAAACTCCAACCCAAGGAGTATAACTGCATCCAAGAAAACACAGGAAATAAGTCACACACTAACACTAACACCACCAAAATCAAAATGCCAGGAAATAACAACTGGTTATTAGTATCTTTAAACATCATTGGACTCAGGATCCATCATTCTGCTGCATATAAGAAACACACCTCAACAATAAAGATAGATAATACCTCAGAGTGAAGGGCTTTTAAAAAAGCTCAAATTGCACATCAAACTATACACATTAATAACTGGAGACTTCAACAACCTACTCTCACCAATTGACAGTTCATTTAGACAAAAACTAAAAAGAGAAATAAACTGAAGCATTATGAATGAAATAGACCTAATAGATATCTACAGAATACTTAACTCAAATGCACTCACACAAAAAATACCTTCTCATGGATCCTTCTTTCAAAAGAGCCATATAGTCAGTCACAAAGCAAGCCTCAACAGATACAAGAAAACTGAAATAAAACCTTGTATCTTATCATACCACCATAGATTAAAGCTGGACTTCAACAACAGAAGAAACACCAGAAAGCTTACATACTCATGGAAATTGAACAACTTTCTACTCAATGATCACTGGATCAGGGAAGAAATAAAAGAAAGAAATTGAAGACTTTCTAGAAGTCAATGAAAATGAAGACACAACACACCTAAATTTATGGGATACAATGAAGGCCATGCTAAGCAGAGAGTTCATAGCACCAAAAGCCTCTACAAAGAAATTAAAAAGTTCTCATACCAACTATTTAAAGTTTACCTGAAAACTCTATTAAAAAGAAGGTGGAGGAAGAGGAGGAGAAGGATGAGGAGGAGGAGGAGAAGGAAGAGAAGAAGAAAGAAAGCACACTAAAGAGGACTAGAAGGCAGGAAATAATCAAAATCACAGTTGAAATCTATCAGTAAAAACAAAGATAACAACACAGAGAATCAATGAAAAGAAGAGCTGGCTCTTTGAGAAAATCAACAAGATAGACAAACTCTTAGCCAAACTAACCAAAAGACAGAGAGACGGTATCCAAATAAACAAAATAAGAAATGAAAAGGAAGAGATAACAACAGACAATGAGGAAATTCAATTTGCTTTGATTTTATGTTTAGGTGTATGCCTTGTATCGCTGATCTCACTAATGCTTTTATCATGAAGGCATGTTGGATGTTGTCACAGGCTTTTTCAGTATCTAATGAGATGATCACGTGAGTTCTTCTATAAGTTTCTTTATCCTGTCTGTATACAGGAAATGCAGGCATGAGGGATGGAACAGAGACAGAGGGAATGGCCAACCAGACCAATTTGAGAACCATCCTATGGACAAGCACCAATCCCTAACACTATTAATGATACTGTGTTGTACTTGCAGACAGGAACATGTTGTCCTCTGAAAGGCTCCACCCAGCACTTGACTCAGACAGATACAGACACCCATAGCCAAACAGTGCATGGAGCTTGAGGATTCTTATGGAAGAATGAGAGAAAGGATTCCACAGGAAGACCAACACAGTCAATTAACCTGGACCCTTAAGGCTCCCAGAGTCTGAACATTGGTCTTCATGTGTGTCCCAAACAACTGTGGCAGGAGCTATTATAAATGCTGTTGCCTATCTGTGGAATATGTTCTTGTAGCTAATCTGTATTGTCTAGCCTCCATAGGAGAAAATGCACTTATCCCAGCAGAAAGGATGCACATCCCTCACAGATATGCGAGGGGAGGGGGATATCCAGGGGTTCCCTACCTGCTCAGAGAAGAAGGGTAAGAGAGATGCAGGGGAAGGATTGGGGGGGGTGACTGGGAAGGGGACAGTGAGCAGGATATAAAGTAAATTTTTAAAAAAAGAATGTTTGAAAAAGCTGTAAGGAATCATAGTGATTTATGTTTATCTATACGTATATACACATATTGATATCACTGAAATGAAGAATAATGTTTTAAATGCTATGTAGAAAACATTAAAGACTATTTTTAAAACTAAAAAAACACATAGAGAATTAAAATACTGCATCCTATTTGACCACCATGGATTAAAGCTGGATATCAACAACGGAAATAGGAGAAAGTATATAAACTCTTGGTAAATGAGCAAGTCATTACTGAATGAAATTGTGTCAAGACAGTAATCAAAAAAGAAAAAAAATCTTTTGGACTTTTTACAAAAATTAAATTTAAAAAAATACACAAATCTACAGTGTTCAATAACAACAGTTACAAGAGAAAAATCTATTGCATTAAGTACCTACGTTTTTAAAACCTGGGTAAATCCTATATTAATAACTTAACAATATACCTGACAGCTCTAGAAAAACAAAATGGGACAATACCAAAAAGTAGATGGAAAGAAATAATCAAACTCTGGGATGAATTCAAAGAAATAGAAACAAACAAAATACAGCAATGTAAAGAATCAATGGAAAGAGTTGGTTATTTAAGAAAATCAATAAGTTTGAAAATTCTTTAGTGAAATTAACCAAAGAATAGATTATGTCTAAATTGTAAATGAGAATTTACAACAAACACTAGGAAATTTAGAAAAGCAGAAGAACATACCAAGAAGAAGAAGAAGAAGAAGAAGAAGAAGAAGAAGAAGAAGAAGAAGAAGAAGAAGAAGAAGAAGAAGAAGAAGAAGAAG